>JAJQOW010000867.1:0-77756 GCA_037975125.1 Latrodectus hesperus
CCCTGCTAGACCTCCGTCGGGGAAAATCGAATCCTATGTTAATCCTATGGATGATATTTTAACGTTTCACAAGTGCTATTTTCATGATAGAAACTTCCGGTCTTTTGCAAATTACAAAAAACAGAGCTACTGTCACCTCGACGCCCATTTTTAGCGTTTAAAATTTTTTTAAGTATTTTTAAAATGTCAAAATATCTCCATCCGAGTAAATTTCAACCAAATTCTAATTTCATTGAGGTTTTACAAAATTTGGTTTAAAGATATTTCATTTTTTCTTCGTACAGTTACAAAATGAACATTTTTGTTTTTTTTAAGCTAAAAATATTTTTGATTGCATTAATATTTCGATACGAATTTTTATTACAAATCAAACTCATTCTTATTTCTAAAAATCCTTCTCTGTACACAACGCCACCTATGAAACTGGAAAATTTTTAACGCCTAATGTGGCTGATTTTTCTACTTCACTACGGTAACCTAAAGAAGGGGGAATTTCTGAGAAAAACTTCTCCCCATATGATTCCCGCTGTTTTAACATGTGGTTGGCAAACACTTCCAAATCGAGCAAGAAGAATTAGGTTTTCTTACTCATGAAATAGAAAAGACATCTGGAAATAATGCATGTTAGATTTCTGTTTATTAGCGTTGGAAAAGTAGCTATGAAATGGATCTAGTTAATAATTTCCTAGTTAATGTTAGGTTCCTAGCCTAAATGGCCATGTACCTTCTGTTCCTAAGAAATTTTTCTACACCTAACTTTAGTTGAGATTAACATAATGATTTCAAAACATAAGGTTATTTAAACACAAAAGATTAAGAAAATATTTTGCTTAGGTTAAAGTGCTCCCAACGAGAGTTCTTTGCATGAGATTGAATAAACATAAAAAAGAAAAATTTGAATACACATTACAAACAAAAATGCAAAAAAAAAAAAAAATTAAATTACAGTTATATACATAGTAACAGTATTGATATAACTATATAAAGACAAAATAATTTTTTTTATTCTATTATATATGCATATATATAAATACAATTTCTTTCCTTTTCTGTATTTTATTTTATTTTAAGTATAAGAAGAAGAAATTATTCATTTCTACTTTTTGGGAGGCGAATAGTTTTTTACTTTTTGGGAACGAATAGAATGCTCTTCTTGTGCTATAGCGGAAAAAAGAAACTTGGAACCCAAAAGTCACAAATGTTCTAAGAATTGGAATGGCAGTTCATCTGGCATGGAAGCTGACATAATTGTTGAAGGTTTCTGCCACAGTTTAAATATGTACGGCTTAAAATATGCCACTATGATAGGTGATGGAGATAGTAACGCATATAAAAAAATATTAGATACTGTTTTTTCTTCATGAAATGTGAATTGCTCAAGCATTTCTTTATTTTATTAACAGATTTATTTTAATTACTATTTTACATCATATATATTTCAAGGTACTAACTCAATTTCCCATGTGCTCATGAAATTGTATTATATTTTACTCGTATTACTATGAAATTATAATTTTTCTCGTATGCTATAAGTTGTATTTGCATTTGATTATTTGTTGACAAATAAACCTAATTTATGAAATTGTATTATATTTTACTCTTATTACTATGAAATTATATTTTTCTCGTATGCTATAAGTTGCATTTGCATTTGATTATTTGTTGACAAATATAAACCTAATTTATATTTCTCACAATTTTTTACTAAACTTATTTTAATCTAATTTACTTGTGTTTTTTATATGGCATATTTAGTGCTAATCTAATTTTGTTTTTATCAAGCCAGGGAAAATATCTAATAAAATAATTGAAGAGTTTTAAATCTTCAGAATTAAAATATATTTCACAACACATTCTACACCAGAATATTAACTTTTTAAAAAACGTGTACTTCTAATTATAACTTAGTTAATTTTATTTATATAGAGGAATAAAGTTAGGGACTTGTGAGATGAAAGATAAGAGATGAATCTCTCTTTCAAGCTCTAAGTAATTCTAATTATATAAAAATAGATGTAATGATTATTATATAAATAATTACAGTTACAATATTTTTATAGAAATTACGATACGATTATATATATATATAGATAGATAGATAATCGTAACGTTATTTTCATAAAAATATATATTGTAACTGAAATTATATAATTTATCATTTCAACTAGTTTTGTATAATTAGAATATGTATATGTGTGTGTGTTAGTTTTAAAAAAAACTTGAAAAAATTAAATATTTTTATATTGAGTTAGTTTTGAAAATAATAGTTTTTAATTATTTGTTGCATTCAATGGATCAAGTCTCATAAAATCAAATTCAACCAAGGCACTTAAAAAAATATTTTTAATCATTCATATAGTATTTTAGGTTTGATTTGAATTCTGATAAATCATTTTTGACCATTTAATTAGTAACTGTAAAATCACTTAACATCCGCAATTTGTCTTCATATTTTTTAGGGCGAATAATAAAAGCCGAACTCTAAAATATAAATAAATAATATTTTCTTTAGAATCACTGGCAGCTAATTTTCTATAAGACAGTAACACGTATTTCCGGTGTCAGTTGGTTCAGCAATTGTACTGGCCCATTTTCCCTCACCCCTATTCTAAGAACCCTGAGGGTAATTTGAGGTTTAACATCTGTTAGGAGCAAATTTAAAACTCGCTTTTTGGCTGTTTTTATGGCGTTAGTGCTTTAATTTTTCACGATATAACGCGCCAAATCTGGCAGACTCACTAACTTCGAAGGATTGATTGACAAGCAATTTTAACCAATAATATTGTTTTGGATACTCCCCTCGACAAGCTTTGAGAACTAACACCAGATGGGGCGACAAGACAATGGGAGTTCTCACGTAGGTCTGGAAGAGCCTTAACGATTCGACTTAAACAGAATTCAAGAAACAATTATTTCAGTCCTTGCAAAATTTTCAATAGAGGATCCTGTGAAATGTCTTAATTAGTTAATTCCTAGAAATTCTCAACTGCACTATCAACAGATTAACTAAGTTTTCACTTTTCGTGTTGATGAAAGGCGTAAAGTTGAAGAAATGAGTAAACCAAAGAATCGAAGAAATCTGTGAGGAAGAATTATTGAAATCTGTACAATTCGAGACAAAATGATCATTTAGAAAAAGTCTAAAGTGAATAACTTTAACGTGCGGTGATAGTTAAATCCAACGATAATTAAACCACTCATAGAACTGCTTCATTTTAACGATTTAATAGTCATAAAAAGAACCCAGCTCTAATAATCCAAGGAATCTAGAAACTAGAAGAATTTATTTTGAAAACGAAAGTACGAAACCTATAAGCAGAAACAGAATGTTTCTAAGTTCATTGACTGAATCAATTTGAGATGAGTAATGCAATACAGCCTTTGACGCTACACGTGCTTTCTTTCTTTTGATATTAACATTTAACTGACAGATTAAATAGATAAAAAATATAATGATAAACTTTCTTTATATTTTGTATGGAAGCGTAAAAAGTATACCAATGCATTTAAAAAATTTAGTATAAAACCAAAATAAGTTTATCATGGAAAGATAATTAATATCAATATTTTAAGAATATTTTGTATTTATTAGTGGTTACTATATTTTAAATTTTTCAAAAATGTTGAGGAGATGAGATGAGGAGATACAAAGGACCTCATCTCATCTCATCAATTAAGACGTGAGTTAGATTTCAATGACTGAACAACAATACAATCCAACACGAACAATAATCATGTGACACAGATGTCTTCTTACAGAGTATTTTCTAGTACATTTGTGGGACACGAGCAATAGGAAAAGGTACGTTTTAGAGTTCTTTTATGTTAAAACGAAAGTTATTCTCTCCATATACTAGTATAAATCTGCTAATAGATGGAGACATACAGATAAGAAATGTCCTATTTGTATATGAAAACATAGTCTCATGGCTCTATTTTTGATAAAAGATAATTAAATGAAGGTAAAAAAGTAAATTTGTTAATTGGAATAATAAAAATATGGATTAAAATAAAAGATAAATGTATTATTACATAATCTTACAATTATTTTTTTGTTATGCTTTAAGAGAACAACACTAGAAAAATGAATTATATTTTTTTGGATAAAATTTTAAGTTCGTTTAACTTTATTCAGTTGAAAATACGACAAAAATTGTTTGGCAGTTAGCGTCTAATTTGTGAATGTGCGTTCAGTGATTGAATTTTTTAAATTATTTTTAATCATTTCATTAAAATTATAGCTTTATTTATTCTTATTTAAGATTTATGGTTAATACGGAAAAAGTTTTGGATTTTTAAATGAACATTTATAGTTTTGGATTTTATAAATAATAGACTCATTTAATAAACATTTACATAAGTAAATACATATATTTGATTTTTTATTTTAGTGTATCCTTTTAAACTGAGGTTTTAAGACTTTTAATTTTTAATTGACATATAATTGATGCTTACTTTAAATTTCAAAATTTGAATTTAAATAATTCCTTATCCTTTATATTATTAAATTATTTTATTTTTCTACGGAAATAATTTTTTACAAAGCTATCAAACTTTTGTGTATTTTTTAAAACTATTTCATAAATGTATTAACTTTAGTTTATTGAAAAGAAAAGGTTGTGTGATATTAATTTCAATATTTTCTGTAACTATTTTAAATGAAAATGGTTCACGAGTCTGTGAGCATTCTGTGCTTTCTGGTATTTCAGATGTTATATTTGTATTTTTATTAAAAATATACCGAAATTATACTATAATTTGCTTTTCAATGCCTCTCTGATATCAATTGTTATTAGTATATTTCAGTCTGATTATCATATCATTACCATGTCATCATTTAATAGTAAAAATAAAATATTATTATCAATGTGGATAACGATGTTGGAAAATAATATTTGTTGTTAGAATCTGTGAAACATTGAAAAATAGTCAGAAATATTGAAATTTATTTTGTTTTGAAAATATATTTGATCAGTTCCTAAAATTTTCACATATTAATATTTTAAGAATAATATAATCACAGGCTTTTAAAAAAGTAGCTGTTAAAACTATATGCTGAGTATTATGATAATAATAGAAATAACAATAGTTTAAAATAAACTTAGAGGATTTTTTTAAAATCAAATTACCTTAGGGAAAAATATTTATAGCCTATATAAAATAAATTTATTTAATATGGATAATAAAATTTTTAAATACATTTCTGAATTTTTTTATTTGTATCTAAATACTAAAAATATAATTATGTCATAATTCATTAACACGTATGCTAACTTACAGCAAGTTAAATTTTTCTTTTTAATAGAATAATCATTTATTAAAGTGTTTATAAAATGATGACTAACTTTTCAATGTTTGTCTTTTTCCCAAATGACGACAAACCTTTTATTGCATTTCGAAACATGAATGAATATTAAAAACATATTTACGTCTTGCTGCTTAAATTTTTTAATTGAAAGAAAATATGATGAAATGTTGTAAAGAATGAAGAAATTCTTTTAACAGTAATTAGGAGACAGCAAAAAATATGCGCTATATTTATGTATTTTACAAAATTTTATACAACATATTTTTCAGTATAACAAGATAATCAGAGAAAATTTAATTTATCAAGAGGCAGAGTTAAACGAAGTTTCTCATTAAATTAATTTATTATGTTTTTTGCTCGACACAATTAACTATCCATTATGATTTTTTATTATAAAGCGAGTTTCTTTGGGAATATTGTAAAGCAAAAGAATGTGTTAAAGCATAATTTGTTTCAAAAATTTCATTTTCTCTTATTTATTTTCAAATTTATTTAATTATGAATTTTAAATTAAATTTGCTTAATATTACAAAGAGGCACTGTTTTAGATTAATATGTATGCAAATATAATTCATGTTCACTATATTTTTGGAAATAAAAACCATGATTTATATTATAGATGTAAACATTTTAAAAGTTTTCAAAAACAGTAATATTTCATTTTTACTTTAGATAAATTATTAAACTTAAATAAAAGAGAAAGAATTATATGAATATATAATAAGATATAAAAATATATTTATATTTTTATATCTTATTATATAATTTATTATTAACAAAAAATATATTTATATTTTTAATATAGTATTATTATATATGCATATGTAAAAAGAAAATATGCTGAAAAGAATATTTGAATAATAGTTTTTGACTGATGGAAACATAAATAAACTAATCAATATAAACTCAAATAATACGTTAATTATTAAATACTGAATATATTCTTACAATATTCAAACAAATTATTTTGATTACTAAAATAACTGGACTTTTCTTTAGGATGCATATGATCAAAAATTTTACATACGTAATAGCATGGGCGAAGGAACGAATTAGAATTTTTTTAGAACGAGTAACATAAACGATAAAAAATTTTGAAAACTTGTTTTTTACTAACAGAGAAGAATATATTTTTTTATCCAGTCATAGTTTTGTATAAACAATTTATAAAAATTGATTTAAGGAATATAATAACCCACAAATTGTTCTCACTTTCCTTATAAGTCTCAGAATAAAATTTTTCTCATCTTTGTCAAATATTTCTAGTTATGTGACAAAGTCAAAAAAGTTATTTGCATTTTTAAAAAAGTAAATGAGCAAATTTTGACCAGAAAAAAATGAGGAATTCTTAAATAAATAGTGAATGCGTCATATTTCTTTACAAAACTTGAAGAATTACATTCAATTCAATCAGGAGTTCTGTTTGAAAAATGGATGAAACATAAAGCTTGATTTCTTGTAATGACTTTTATTAATTATTTTTTGTATTTACTCAATATATTTTGTGACCTGAAGAACAGATAAATTTTTTTGCATTTAAAGAGTATTTTTAATTCTTAATATAATCAAGTTTTTAAAATGCTATATTATATATATCTAACTTTATTATTGCCGCCCAACTTGTCTAGTGGTCAGTGTGCCTGACTGCGGATAAGGAGGTCCTGGGTTCAAATCCCGGTTCGTGCATGGATGTACTTTCTCTCTCTATCTATCCTATATTTGTCCTTTCCTTGCATGAATGAGGTGTGAATGGTTGCCTACCCTATATAAACGGGTTCCTATGGCATGTGTGTACTGAAGAAGTCGGACTCCTAACCAAATATGGTTCAGTTCGAGAAATGGAGCAGCGCACCCCATATTGCCAGCCTAGCTGGCACACGACAACAGCAACTTTATTATTAACACTTTTTAAATTTTCGATACCTCGCATTTGATTTATCCAGTTTTAATAATCTAGCTTTTTTAGATTTTGCTTACCTTGCTTCTTGGTTAAATATTTATAAAAAATGTGAAGTTAAGATTTTGATAAATATGACAATTAGATTTAGATTTAAGAAAATTTAATTGCTTAAAAATAAAAATTTGGGGCTTGTTTTTAGATTAAAATTCCATTTTAAATTTCTTTATTTTTATCTTTTGTAGATTAAAATTGCCAGTGTGATTTAAAAACTTAATACAATCTCCAAGAATGTTTTGTTGAGAATAGCACAGCATGTGCATAGATACATAAATATTTTGCTTTCGAATAAAGATTTTATTTTTCATTAGTAATTTGTGGATCAACATAAACCTATGAGAAAAAAATTTAAACAGGATATTGTAAGTGTGAATTTAATATTTATTAGACTGAAAATAAAACCAATTAATTAATACTATTAAGAATATTAAACTAGTTATTTTAATAATATACGTCATTCAAAATATATTATAAAATATGGTGTTTAAAGAGAAAGAAAATGCGACTTAGAAGTTTAATAATTTAAAAAACTGTATTTATTTTACTTTAAATGTTCTTATAATTTGTATGCAATAAATCATATGAAATATTTTCTTTACATTCATTGTTTTGATATACTTATTTAAAGTTTGCTTGTAACTTTTAGATGAAATAAAAATATCGAGTTTCATAATAAAAAAAATTATTTCGCTCAGTTTCTCCCAACGATAATTGGAAAATATTATATTATAGTTTAACATTACTCAAATAATAATAGCAAACATACAAAACATTCGACCTAAAGTATAAAGAGTAAAAAATATGTGTATGTTTTTCATAATGAAATTGTATGTTAAAACAATTTGATTATACCATTGAACATTTAAATGCAATTTAAAACTATATGAGATATAAGAGATAACTTTAAATATTTACATAAATTTATAATAAAATAGTTATGTTTTAGGTCTTGGATAAAACTAATTCATTCTTACCCTTATATAATGTATAATAATAGTTAAATCTTTTATTGAAGTTTCAAAGTAAATGATATTGATTCTGAAGATATTATGTGAATGGTCTTTAACATGTTTGATGTTGTTGTTGTTTCTTATCCTCCCTGTCTGACGGAATCAGACAAGATCCACGAACCCGTGGACTGTTAGGAAGTAGAAGACTAGGACAGGATTGTTAAAGAGATCCTCCTTAGATTTCATGCAATCCAAAAGGTGTCCAGGAGAGGCCTGATGACTTTGACACTTGGTGCAGGTGACGAAGGTTTTCTTCCCCTCGTTGTAAGTGAGGCACTTGACGTGACCACTAACAAATCTTGAGAAAGTAGTCCGGGTACCTCTGTCACAAGGGTGGTCAAGGGACAAACCCGGTTTTCATCTCTTGTACCAATAATGGATAGGGGGTGTTTTCCACTCCTCCGAGATTTTAGATTTTCCCCGGGAGTATAACTCCATAAAGGTGAGTGTGGAAGAGGGAGTTGTTGAAATCCTGAAACCCTGCTTAGCAAGATTATCTGCCATTTCATTCCTGAGGAGATTCACATGTGAAGGTTTCCATTGCAAATGAACATCATGTTTAAGTGAAATGAGCTTTCATTTAAGTAGTATGGAGTTGCTGATCTTGTCGCCTTCAAGAAGCCAATTACTAAGATGGTGGAGAGAACTACGGCTGTCTGACAAGATCCATTGGTCACCATAATCCTCCTCATAAAGAATAGCTTCTATTCCCAGGTCTATTGCAATCAATTCACTTCTGAAGACGGAGAAATGTTTAGGATTACGATGAGAAGGGGTCAAGTTGGTGTGAGGGGTTTATATATAAACTTGTCGATGCTAGTTTGTCGATTTTACTACCATCAGTATAGATTTTAATGGCATTCTTAGGGATGTGGTTTAGGTTTTCTAAGGCCAGTTGTCTAAGATATTCTGGAAAGTAGTCTTTCTTTTTAACATGAGAATTTAAGTTAAAGAAAAAATGAACCCTGGGGAGACCTTCTGCAGGATCCAAGTAGCATTGTAGTGAGTTGGGTTCAACATTACAATTAGGATGTTGAAGAGAAGCGGCCATGCTGAAAGGGCTGTTCCTCTTTACTCCAGCTGTTAAGATACAGGAAGGTCTTGTTGCAGAGGTCATAACTAGAGATTGTTTAACAAGACCAGCTTGTCTTCTAGTATGGAGCGACTGCAAATCAGCCTCATAAAGAACGAGTATTTAACATAAAGAGTTTATATAAAAATTTCTGAAAGGTTAATCATTGGAATCATTGCTATCATAATATCAGCATCATGCATCATTTACACTTTATTAATATTATGCGCCATTGTTGCTTTTGTATACGAAGAGTGATTTCTATACTTTTCAAAATTTGTTCGTGATTTACATGTTTTTATATGACAATTAATAATAATGATTACCTTATTTATTTGTATAGAAAGTCAAATATTTTGGAATATATGTTCATTTCATATTTGACTACATGATAGTTAATTTTAAAAAATAACATAAACCCAAAGTATTTTTGTGCTAATTGGGCCAAGGATTAAGTTATAAAAACATGATAAATTTCTTTCATGAAAATGATTTTTGTCTGACTTTTTTAAAAATATTTTAATCTCGAATATTTCTTAAACGTGATTACATGAGCTTTCTGATATTGCAATAAATTAACAGTGCAAAATTGTTCTTGTATACATTATTACTCAATTAGGTAATAGAAATTTGAGTAATTGAGTAATAGCTCTCTTTACTAAGTTATATTATAACTTCCATATACATTTTAACCGGGGGTATATATATATGCATATATGTATGTATAGTTTGTTTCTCATGAAATTACTGGTTTTAATTTTAGATATATGTTTTGAAATTAGGATTTGTCTTTTTAAATTATGCTGCTCACTGATAATTCCGTTAATTTAATTTTTAAAAAATCTGTTGTCTAACTGTATTTTTTGCAATTTAACTTCTTTTATATACAAAAAACAAAAAAAAACATTTATGAAACAAACTTCAATGAAATAAACTTTTTTCGTATTTCAGATTTACCTCAAACAGCAATTATTAATTAAAAAAAGTATTTATTAATAATTAATTTCTGTTTTAAATAAGTATGAAATACGAAAAAGATTAGTTAACATTAACTTTTTAAGTATGGTATCGTATTAAGAAAGTAGTAGTGATAAAAGAATTTTTAGCGAAATGTACCAGACTTTGTAGTACTTTATGATATGGTTTAACTTCTAATCTATTACGTCTGTTAGTCTGGGAATTTGATAAATTTCTTGTCTTAATATTCAGGATAAGCCTTGTAGAAAAGTAATAGCTTTTTACACACACCGTGAATGGGAAAAATTCCTTACTCAGCATTTATCTTTTAAGCACTTCACTACATTATGCAAATATTTCATACAAATGCATGGCATTATTTATCTGTTTATCTTCTTTATTTGTATAATGACATTTATATATATATATATATATATATATATATATATATATATATATATATATATATATATATATATATATATATATATATATATATATATATATATGTATATGTATATATATATATATATATATACATATATATATATATATATATATATATATATATATATATATATATATATATATATATATATATATATATATATATATATATATATATATATATATATATATATATATATATATAACTTTTGCACTTTACATAATAGATAGTTGTACAGTATTTAATTTACACTGTACAAAATTCACGATTTTAAATAACTTTGAAGAAAATAATTATATTAAAGTTATTTAAACAAACATAGATTGCATAAATGAATTAAAAGATAAGGGGGTTAATTAAAGTACATATAAAAAGCAAAAAAAAAAAATTATTCTTAGTCCAGTTATTATATAAGATGACGAAATTTAGAAAGGAAATAATGTTTTTTATTTTATCTAATGGCATTATGCATAAATATTACAGTAGATGAATACAATTTTGACTTTTTAAAAATAAACACATAATAACAATTTTTTTATTTTACTAGAATGCTGTAAATCTTAAAAGAATAGCAAAAATGTTGTATTTTCTAATTATTTCAATATCTGTACAAATGGTACAAAGTTTTTCCATGGCTTACGATAACATCTCAATTCTTTTCAAAAATCGAAATTAATGCTTAAGTTTTGCGAAATTTATATGAATCAATTATTATCCTAAATTATGGATCTTCCCTTATCGTCAGTACTGCAAGTCTACTTTAAATATAAAATTTCAAATTCTGTATTTGTGGAATTTTTATTAAAATAAAATATACAATAACTTTCATTTGATTTAATAAGAAAATAATAAGTATATATATTTTATTACCACAGTTTATTTATTTATACAAAAGCTGTTTTATCAGAATTTGCACGTAGCAAAGAAGCATACAATACCATCATTAATTTTTATAAAAATATTTGTTAACCTATTAGAAATTAATTTCTCGTTGAATGATTTTATCGAAAAAATTCAATGCATTATTTTTTTTACTTTAATTTGCAAAAAAAAAAAAAAATGTGTATACATAAATTGCTTTTTGAATAAACTTTTGCTACATTGAATAAAACCCTATTTTCATGAAAGAAAATTAAAATACATTGATATGATTAAATAAATAATTTTTCTTCAAGAAATTGAAAAAAAAAATGCAATTAATGTTCACAAGGTAATTTAATCTAGTAAGGTATTAAGTAATTCAAATGTGTATATATATGATAATTCATTAAAAAGTATTATAATAATATATCGTCATAGATGTTGTCAAAATTTTAATTATTGTCACACATCTGATTTAAATTTATGCATTTTTTTCAATAAGGGCAAATCATTGAAATTAGATATTGGGAAAAGCTGCAATTATTTGATTGGAGAAAAAATTAAAAATAGTTATTATATTAAATTAATGAACTCTCATAAAATATAGAAACACACCTAATATTCTAATAGCCATTTTTACAACTTTAATTTTAATTTAGAAAGCAGTTCTTTACGTGAACTAAGTAGCTATAATTTAACAAGTTTATTTGCTCATTAATTAAAAAATTAAAAATAAGAAAATGTCCACTATTTCTTTACTTTAAGACAATTTTTAAACTTTAACATGTTGCAGATTTACACTCGCCACTTCAATGTATTCTATATTATCTAAACTATCATAGTATTTCCAAGAATTAAATTTTAATTGTAAATTTTAAAAGTTCATACATTTAGGTTTTCTATTAAGTTCTTTAATCACATGTAAATAGAATTAATATACATTAGAATATTACAAATAAATATGGAATTCTTAATATATTTATTCACTTTCGAAGTATTTTCATTTCATAACAACAAAATCAAATTTTTAATTTAATTTTCCGATTTAGAGAAATTTTCCAAAATTTGGAAATTTAATAACCTGTATTAGTGTTTTTAAGGAAGCGTGATTATAAGCAGTAGAATACTAAATGTGCTTTGGCCATTAATTTTTTCTTAAGGAAAGCAACAGAGCAGATTATAGTAGAAAATCGTACTCATAAAATACTTCTAATATTTATGAATACAAGTATTTATATCGAAATTTATGCCGACCGATGGCTGAGTGGTTAGCGCTTCTGACTAATGAGCTGTGGTTCCTGGGTTCAAATCCCGGTTCGGGCATGAATGTTACTTTCTTTCTCTGTTCTCTCTGTGTTTCTCTGTCCTTTCTTCTGTGATGATGTATGAATGTGGCCCACCCTATAAACGGGTTTGTGGTGGTATGACACGGGTAACGCTACTAGCCTCCGTGACTTGGTTCACAGGTGCCCGCTGGGTAACGACAAATGAGTAGCAGTCTCTGGCCTTGTTGTGGTATGGGGATCAATCCTCAAATGTCCACCGTTGGAAAAAAATATTGAAATTTATTATGCAGTAATTGTTAGCAACAGCAAATATAGTTTGATGTTTTAGAGTTTTCATATTATATTATAAAAGAAATGTAAAATCGGAATTAATTAAATCCAGTTTTGTACACAAACGTTTTTTCTCAGCAAAAATGTCAGCATTTGAAATTAATCAATGCTTGAATTTGGTACAGAAAAAAATATTTGTTCTGATTGATTTATTCGAGGAAATTTCCCATATATTTTATGTGAAATTATTGTATTCAAAAAAATTCTTCAATTAAAATTAATTAGTGTCATATTGATTTTTCTTACTTTTTTACATGAGTACAAGAATAATAGGTAATTATGATGACAAGTTGAAAAGAAAATTCAACATGATCTAAGCATTTAAAATAAATACCCATCCAAAGAGTGGGAGATAACTATAACGAGTTTGTAACTTATTTTAAATCGTTTGATTATTTTATGATATTTAATGCTATACTGCAATAAGTAATTTTTCTTACTCACTATACGGTGTATGACTAGGCTTGATTTTCCTGTATATACGCACTATATATTTAAGTATTTAGGCTTCTGAAGTTAAAGAATCACATAATAAAACGAAAGTCATCAATAAATTGTTGCAATGATAAAGGAACACATTTTTAGTGTAAGCTTTTCCAAAAGGATCTAGAAAAATGCACAGTTTATGAGAAGCAAAAACGCTGCATCTCTTAATAATCCACAGCTACAGATATTGGGCCTTGTTGATATGCATCAACAAGATACGCAGTTGTTATTTTCGAACTAATTTAAATAATAATTGGTATTGCAAAAAAAAAAATTTTCTTTTAGTTTACATTACTTTTCAACTTTAATATTAATTTTCGAAAAACAAACTTATTTTTTATTTCATTTCCAAAATTTTTATGGCAAAAGCCACGCACTTTGTTGATGGAAAAGACAGAAACTCGTCTTTATAAGAAAAAATAAAGAATTAAATGTTTATATATAAAAATATGAAATTTTTTAAGAAGAATTTAGAAATTTCAAAACTATTATTGATATATTTTGTTTGCAGGTTCCTGTACTTTATATAATCTTAAAAAATTATGATTTTCATAAAATGTCTTTTATTTGTTAAGGCAAAAAAAGAAAACATAAAATTTGAATAATGGCACGAAAATTCTCAGTCATTACTTCTGATTCATGAATCACATAAGCAATACAAGTAAATTGAAAATTTACCAAAAAAATTAAAGGAGTAGATTAATTTAAAGAAAATAATTTTATGAATCACCATAATTTTTCGTTTTTTTTGTTATATATACCTCAAATTTCTCTTATTTAAATGCCTTGAACAACATGAAAGCCGAAAAAAATTAGGTTTTCTTTTTCTCTTAATAAATATCACATAATTTTTAAATATGTGTCACAGAAATTATTTTCGTTCATGACATTTCGCTTTTGGACAAAAGTGTAATAATGAAAATAATTTTTTAACAGAAAAACATTAAATATTCCTTTTCGTTCATAAAATATAAGTTGACAAATTACTGTCAAAGTTACATCGTTTCGTTTTATGATTTTGCATTATTTATTGTACAATAACAAAGTTTGTTTGGAATGATTTTTTTATAAAAACTTATTTTTGCATACAAAATTAACCTTGATTAAAAACTTGAGTTTCATGGCTTCATATTATTGGAAGCGTGCAACTTTGATTTATTGGAGGACTTGGGCCACCAAACCTAGAAAAGACTAGGTTTGGTGGCCCAAGTCCTCCAATCTTAGCCCCAACTGCCTCCTTATCTTAGTTGCATATAGTGGAATCATCTTCACGCCTAGGGTAGTAATACCAGGAGTAAACTCAGGATGCACTTCTCCCATTACGTTCAAGAACACCCTCTCATCATGGTAAGTCAGCAAGCAGGACATGGGAAGGACACGCCAAATCCCTTACACATATTATGTGAGAGAAGTACTTTACGGAATATCATCGGTACAGGCCTGAAAAGGCACCCCCTGACCACATATTCCCATGTGCTTGGATGTTACAGCTCTCGAGGTTTAAAAGGAGCCGTACCTAATTTTAGCCGCCCAACATGTCTAGTGGTCCGCCTGTCTGACTGCGGAAGTGGTCCTGGGCTCAAATCCCTGTTCGGGCATGGATGTACTTTCTCTCTCTATCGATCCTGTCTTTGTCCTTTCCTTGTATGATTGAGGTGTGAATGGTTGCCAACCCTATAGGTACCTTAGGCATGTCTGTAGAGCAAAGTCGTACTTTCACCTTCATGGCGCTCTGATTAAAACGAAAGACGCTCCCATTTGACTTAAATTCGCATAGCCAAGGCACAGCGGGCTTGGCTTGTCCAAGTGTCATTAGTAACAACAACAACCTAATTTTAGATTTTTAGAAATAGCAACAACAAAAAAAAATCTTAACAGTTGAGAAGGGATTGTATCATATCAAACCTTCATAATAAAAATATATTTCAAAACATTATTGATTTTAATACTTTGTAATTACTTCATATTATAATAAAAAATAACGTAATAATATTTAAAAATATAATATTTTGTTCTATTTTACATGATATGCCAATCGATGGCTGAGTGGTTAGCGCTCCTGACGCCTGAGCTGAGGGTCCCGGGTTCAAATCGCGGTTTGGGAATTGATGTTTCTTTCTCTGTTCTCTCTGTGTTTCTCTGGCCTTTCTTCTGTGATGATGTATGAATGCGGCCCGCCCTATAAACGAGTTTGTGGTGGTAGGACGCGAGCAACGCTACTCACTTCCATGACTTGGCTTATAGGTGCCCGCTGGGTAACGAAAAATGAGTAGCAGTTTCTGGCCTTGTGGGGGCAAAGGGTTCGTTACCCAAGTGCCCGCCGTTGGAAAAAAATTACATGATTTAAAAATGAACTATGATTATTGTCAATGTGATTCATTCGGAAAATATTTTTATGAAGTGAAAGTGTTTTAATGAAATGAACGTTCTCAACAGTAGCTTCGTAACAATATATATATATATATATATATATATATATATATATATATATATATATATATATATATATCATAAAAGATTCAAACACTTTACATTAGATGAGAAAATGATTATCCCATAATCCATTTATTATAGTAATGTTAGTTTTTGCACACATTTATATGACTTACTGCTTATTTATCAACAAAAAAAAAACACTTTTCAATATATAAATTAATTACTAAATTAAAGATTTTTGGAAGTTATAATAAAAATCACTATAAACTACGCTTAAAAGTTATGTATAAAAACTTTTAATTATTAATTAGCTTAAAAACCCAAAAATGATATGGTCAAATGGTCTTTCAGCGTTGACCTTTCAACTTTTAATAATTTCTAAACTTTTATAAAAAGAAAAAAAATAATTCAGCCAGTAAAGTTAACCGAGCATGGAATTTTATCAGAGTTCTTTACTATTCAATAATTCAGATTTCTTCTAAGGAAACCTTGTGTAAGTAACGATAAAGGTTTTTGGCTCATTGCATATACTTTATCGTCTAAAAAAATCTATTTACATTTTCGCAATTTCGCATTGAGTGCTAATGTTTCTTTTTATGTCAGAAACCTTAATTTGTTTTTATATTTCTTTTTTTCAGAAATTTCAGTTTCATTTGCTAAGCGATCGTTACTTTATTTAGTTTCTTTTTTTCTTTTCTTCTCAGAAATTTTTATTTCTGTGTGAGTTCTGAAAATAATTCTTACCCTTTAATACTCTTAGATTTCTTACACAGCATTAGGTTCCCATTGTTCTTCTTACTTTCAGCATATTTAACTTGATTTATTTATCTTAGTTTTTTCTTTCTTTCTCACCAGTCAAATCTTTATATAAAAAAATCTTTAGTCTTTGCTATTTAAAGTAGTTTCAACTTCCTCAAATTTGAAGTTCCTTTTTCTTTGTTCTTTCCTGTACCTAAATAAGAAAGTTAGATGTCTATTTATGACAAATGCTCATTTTATAAGAATTTTTGTTATTGATTTCAGTTATTTTGCGTTAAAAAGCATTTTTCATGCTAATATTTTCTTCATCTCTAATCATTTGCATCTGGCAGAATTTTGAGCAATCTTATAAATATCCATGAAAATATACACATTTTCACATATGAAACTTTAAAAAAGATTAATCCTACTATTTATCAATATTATTAATTCGTAAATTATAGTATATTTTATTAAGAAAAAAATGTCAATGGAAGTATATATTTAAATTTTTAATGAAAAATTATTTGGAAATTTGAAATGGGAACTATTGTTTTAAATGTGAAATTTTAATTACTAAATATCATAAAATTGTATTAATATTTTTATCAATTTATAAATTTTCTTTATTTCCTTTCAGAAATCTTAGATTATGCTTGTTAATTTAAATTACGATGAGAATATATATATATATATATATATATATATATATATATATATATATATATATATATATATATATATATATATATTAAATTTTATATATCTATATATATAATACACAAATGTTTATACGTAGCAAATAACAAAAATGCTTTAATAATTAATAAATAATGTAATTTTTTTGATGCTACACATTAATAAAAATAATTTTGGGAAACTATTTAAAAAATAACATTACAATTAGTATAATTTTAGGCTTTATATATATATATATATATATATATATATATATATTTAGTATATCACTTATTTGTTTCCACAGATAGATTTAATTGCAACTTGATAAAGTCGTACCATTTAATTTCAAAATAAATTTAGCATAACTAATTTTACTGATTTCATTAAAACTTGTATCAGTAAACCACATATTAATTTTTACCATTACATTGTTATATAAATACATGTCTTTTCTACGAAATAATAAGTCATTAATTATTTTAGTCTGAGAAGATTGATATTTTTGTATATTATTTTAGCAAATATATAGTTTCAGAAATTTTTTAAAATTGCAAGTGTATATTTAATACACCACTGTTCATGCATTCTTTCAAAGTACTTTTTTCACAGCTATTATTTACGATTTATATTCGCTGTTATATATTTTTAATATGAACTTTTCTAATATTTAATGATAGGCTATATAGCTAATATTTTGTTGTAAATTTCGTATTCATATTAATTCAGGAGTATTTTGAAATTTTTTAAGGCAAAAATCACTAGTTACATAAAAAACGTCTTTATCACAAGTCTTCGCGGACTCTGTTGAAATTGCTTTTGCATTCAAAACACAAGTAAGCGATAAAAATCAGCAAACGAAATCTCGAATCCCAGTGCATAATTTGTGTTATAGTAAGAGTAATTTCCGAAAATCATGAGCAAATAGTCATATATTTAATATACCATTGTTCATGTAGGTTTACAAGGTACTTTTGTTCATAAATATTATTTAGAACATATATTTAGAACATATATGATTATTTAGAACATATATTTGTTCATGTATGTGTCTAGTATGACATATTCCAATTTTTGCTGACAGAACTTTTAGCTTATTTATTTGTAATTAATTTAATAATTCAGAAATCTCACAGAAATTAACATATATATATCTCCCATAGAGATTATATTAGTTTCAAGCCATTTTGTCTCTTTGAATTAGCTTTCCCAATCGAAATGTAAGTAAGCGTAAAGTGAAACAGCAAACGAAAACTAGAATTTAAATACTTTGTTTTATAATAAGAGTAATTAGCTAAAATTATAAGAAAATAAATGTATAGTTAATATACATATGTTCATGCATTCTTACAAGGTATTCTTGCTCATAAACATTATTTATGACATAAATTTGTTCATGTATGTTTTTAGTATGACGTATTCTAATTTTTGATGACAGAAGTTTTAGCTTATTTATTTGCATTTAATATAATAATTCAGAAATATCATATAATTTAAAAAAATTAAGTGCATCTTACATAAAGAATAATTTCAATTCTCTAATGTTTCCATTAGATTAGCTTTCAGATTCAAAAATGAGTAAGCGTAAAAAGAAACAACAAATTAAAACTCAAATGCAAGTAATTTGTGTAATAGTAATAAGAATAATTTTCTACAATCAAATAATTTTGTAATTACTACAATATTATTATGTACGTGAAATAGGTCACCAATTCAATGTCTTCCAAATGAAACAATACTTCTGGTGCTGTAAAACCAAATTTGAAAGTCTTTATTTTTATCTTTGAATTTATGTTTTCTCCTTTTCAAGACAACGACGACATATCCATAAGATCTTCCTAATACAAGTGGCGATCAAATTAGCCTATTGCATTGCGAAATAGTGAAGTATTTTTAAGTGTAAATGTTTTCCATGAAAATATATTACATAAAATAAGTTTAAGCTTAAAAAATATAACAATAAATAATTAATAAATTAATCTCCATTTTGTTCTTCATTTACTTAAGATAACAATACATATGGTCTGTTGTAAAAGATAAAATTTTGAAGCTTAAGCTATCGTAATTAAAATAAAAAGTAGAAAAATTCTATATTAACTGTAAGTTAGGCTAAGATTATCTTCAATTTGTCAATGAATTCTTGAAATAAAATTTTTTAATGGAATAACTGATTGTGTTATTAACTTAATTAATAAGCATTCTAACAAAAATAACAGAATATAACAGAAATTTTAATTTTGATAAATATCATCTAAAGGTTAACTATATAATGATTTATAATTAACTTTTAACTTTAAATTCGAAAATTTTGAACATACTATTGTTAGTTTTTTATTTCTTCTCCTTCACTGAAAGGAAAAATCTGCTTATCTCAAGATTTGTTTGAAATTCTGTTAATTTTCTACAGAAAATTTCTTTATCTTAATTAGCATTTGTGAGTCGATAATTGGAGTTCATTTAATTTTCTTAAAGAAATTAACGTCCAGTGTTGATAGTTTCAGTTCTATGAGTATTTTGAAATTCTTGTGTTTGTAGTAAGCAACTTCTAAATCTATTAAACAAAATTAGTTAACAAATTCGCAACTATTAGTTAATTGTAAGCATTAGATTTAATTTGTTTTATCAGTGGGGAATACACTTGTCACATTTAAAAGTAAACGAATTAACATACAGAAATTAAGTGTAAAGAGCTTTCTTTAAACTGAAAGTCCTTAAATTCCTTTTACTTTTAAAGGAATTTTCATCCTAATATAGCAGTTTCTAAATCTTTTACACCATTAATAAATTTATCTTAAAGTTAATGCTTTGTTTTGGCTTTTGTATTTGACGAAACGTGATGTAGAAACTTTCTAATAATAATTTTTGCACAAAAATTATTTTTATTTAAAATAAAAATAATGCACGCTATACATTCAAAGTTTTAGTAAAGATTTTCATGATTAAGTAGAAAATTTATCTTACTAATTTTTCTCTAAATTCTTTGAACATAAAATACACAGTTATATATCACAGAATTATAGCATTTAAGTTCCAAAAATAATTGCTTTGCTTGTGCAATTTCCAATGTTTAAAACTAATAAAGATTATTTGGGTCAATATTTGTATTTTTTATAGTATGACTTTTAGGAATCAAATAAAGCATTTATTAGCAGTCATAATTTTTGGTGTGTAAAGTTAATCACTAGTTTGTTTTCATATTTATTACACACTTATTAAAATCATTTATACTTATAAAATTATTTCAATGAAAAATAAAAAATATTTAATACTATAAGATGGATGCATTTTATTTTCCCCTTAAGCATTTAGAAATATTTGTGTAAAATTATTTATTGAAGTTAATGCAATTGTAAGAGACTATCAATTTTATTTCGTATACTTCGGTTTAAACTACGTATTTCTAAAAAATATTTTATAGCAATTGATATTAAAGATTTTCTGATACGTGTCAAATAGCTGCTCTCTCACGAAAGATTTGCATCAATAATTTTTGTAATCAAACAAATTTTTAGAAATATTATGAAAAATATATTTGAAAATTTACGAAATATATAAATAATCACTAATATTTTAAGAAACATTAATAAAAAATGCTGTTTTGCTAAAATGTATTTTCTCATAAATAATATTTTGAAATATAATATTGTCCTCAATAGCATTTAATAAATTTCTAAAATTTTTAAATAAATAACCATAATTTACATCATTTGCACTCTAAATTGCAAATTTAGATTTCGATAACAAGTGAAATAAATGTTTCCTTTGTTTAAAATGAATGTAACTGAGAAAATTAAGCTTGTAGTTTTTATTTTATAATAGAATTTGAATTTCTCCAAAATGAGTGATTTTTATTTTTTGACACATTTTTCTCAATTAAAAGAATAGCTTGTAAATATATCATGCTTCCATAAACCTTTCGTTAATTCTGATTGAAGAATAATTTTACATACAATTATCATAAGAATCTAACGTACCAAAATTATTTATTTTTAAAAATACAGTAGGTCTCCAATTATCCGAACCCCATTCAGATAATCAAAAATGTAGGTAATTGGATTTTTTCGGAAAAAAAGCCGAGCTGGCAGCCGAATGGTTAGCGCTCTTGCCTTCGGTTCAACAGTTCGTGGGTTCGAATCCCATCTTGGGTATGGATGTTTGTAGTGGTTCGGAATCCACTTTAAATCGTAAGTCCTGGTCTAATTAGCCCTCGTGTGCAAAAAATGACCGTTGAGCGACAAACAAACCAAACCAATCGAAAAAAAATTATCCATTTTAATTAACTGTTGTATGTTGAAAAATGGAAGAAAAATAAGATAAACAAAATATTTAATTTTAAGTAGCTTTTAATTTAAAGTAGCTTTTAATCAATATAATGAAAAAGCAACAATTTTTCATGGTACCTACAAGTGCTGTGCATTAAAATAGTATGTATGTTCAGTGCTGCAAATGAAAGTCATTGCTTGTTGAACTTCTTGGTCAAAGTAATTGTTCATGACTTTCATTATTTTCACAGACAGTTAAGTGACACATTCATGTGACTGTGAGAATTGGCAATTGGTCCTACTTGAGCTAAACTTCAAAGCAGTTCTATCCACTTCTAAGCCGGAATTTGCATCACTAGCTGATGGTCCCGTGCTTGCTTCAGGTTGGACATTGAGGTCACATTCCTCGATATCTTAAATTAGTTTACCATTATTTGCAATTTGAAATGAGGTCTCCTGAACATCGGTCAGGGTCTTACTCATAATCCGTTTCCTTATGTACCTTCAGTACAAACTTCTATACGTTCAGCAATTTAAAAAAAAGAATATTTTTAATTCTTCAAGTGAGACATCTCATTCTTCTTTTTTCCCTTCTCTTACATTTCTTTTTTTTTAAACATTTTTCATTTCGTCATATTTTTGTCTTTCTTATCTTCACTCTAACTTATTTTTCTGAAATTTTTAAAATGATCTTGATATTTAAAGCTCTAGAGTTAATTAAATTAAAAACTCCAACAAATACAATATAAACTCTTTTAAAATGCTCTTTGTGACAGAAACATTATTATGTTCTATAAATTCTATAGAGAAGAAATTTAAATATGTTCAAGAATTTTTGATATTAGTATGAATGGATAAACCAGTGTTTTCTAGACATTACTTCTAAAATCTGTGAACGATTATTTCAGCCACAGATTATTTACTTATTATTTAAACTATTATTCTCTCTCTCTCGATATCTATATTTTCTTCCATTTTTTTCTTCATACATTTACAATTATTTTGAGATATGTTTTTTTATTATATTTTCTCTGTGCCTAAGCTACATTATTTACACTTAACCATGAAGTTACTTTAATAGATGATGAAAATAGCTTATAAGTAATGGTTATATTAAGATTTTCTTTTATATCCCTATTGTGCTTAAAATTTAAATTCCCTATTCTTTTTATCATAGCCTTCTTAGTAAAACTTCCTATATTTTTCACCCATTTTTGACTCCCAAAAGCTAACGTTGAAGCTCCTGTAGAAGGTTCCATAATTTTAGCTGCCATTCTACTAAAATTGGGAGAATATGGTATTTTACGAATTTCCCCTATATTAATTTCATCTTTTAATAAATTCAACTTTTGAATTATTAGAATTGGTTCATTAGGTGCTTCAGCTACAAGACTAATCTGTATTCGTCAAAAAGATCTAAAATCTCTTATTGCTTACTCCTCCGTAGCCCATATAGGATTTCTCCTTTCTAGAATAATAACATTTTCAAAAGTAGGGGTCCAATAAAATAAATGGTGTTTTACATGCGGAATAATATTCGCAGGATGGCCATTCAATTAAGGGGGTTTTTTGCTTGGATTTTCTTCTAAAATATGAAGATTTTATCTTTGGTCAGACAATGGCTCATTTACTGCATGTCTTCTACTTAATTTGCTACAAAATTGGTCCCTTATTGTATGGAAGAATGAAATACCATATTGTTAATCATTACATAAACTTCAAATGATATCTTCCCAAATTTTATGATAAAGTTTACACTAATATTAAGTTAAATTAAAATTAATTTTGCTCTAACATTATTTTAATCTTAGTCGTTTTATTAGAAAAACAATTCTTAGAAATAGTTCAATCAAAATCTTTTTTACATCTAATTTTATAATTTGAGCTGAAAAATATTTTAAATTATATTATTAACACTAATGGCTTATTTATAAAGAAGGTAATAAATAATAAAGGCAAACAGAAATTCATTAAATTTTGAACATTACATCCTTTACAAATGAAATTTTTCAAATTAAGTTATTTACATACACCTTGAATACTACTCATTATGACTTCATCCAGTCTAAAATGTTAAAAGATTTTTAATTTTTCCCCCTCTATCATAATGTCGTCTAAAATATGAAGAAATTTAATGAGTCCTTTTGAATTAATAACTTGCTGGTAATTAAAATGATGTATGATTATGCAATGGTTATTTTTTTATATACTTTTATAAATTACTTTCCATAAAACACCTAAATTTAAATTTAAACAATAATATATATATATATATATATATATATATATATATATATATATATATATATATATATATATATATATATATATATATATATATATATATATATATAATATATATATGTATATATATATAATATATATATGTATATATATATATATAATATATATATGTATATATATATATAATATATATATGTATATATATATATATATATATATATATATATATATATATATATATATATATATATATATATATATATATATATATATATATATATATATATATATATATATATATATATATATATATATATATATATATATATATATATATATATATATATATATATATATATATATATATATATATATATATATATATATATATATATATATATATATTCGTTACTGAGGAAAAATTTCAGTTAATCAAGAGAATACTACTGTTTTAATGAATTATAATTTAATTTAAAAATATGAAGTGTTAAGTTTAAATTTTTATTTAATATTAAATTCACAAGTTTCAAGCTAATTTCTTTATACTATTATATAAAGAATATTAAAAATTCTCTATTTTCTTTTTATTTATCAATTTTATCCATTTATACTTTAATTAAAATAGTTATGACAGACATCAATAAAACTTTATGCAATCTTTTGATAAATTGTAACAATTCCTGAATTAATTAAATCGAAAAAAAAATAAATGAAGTCCTTTGACTATTTTCCTATAAGAAGTCTTTTGATTAAAAATTTTGATTTTTTTTATAGAACTAATTTTTTATATGAAAATGTTTATAATTAATTTTCAAAAATATTCCTTGAAACATATTGAAATTTGTTTTTCATTTATTTGCTTTTAATCAAGATAGATAAAAACGAGAAATATCAAAGTAAAAAGACCTGCCTTAAGCATTTATAAGAATTAATTAATTAGAGTAATTAACAGATAAAAATTAGAAAAAGTTTAAAATACTTTTTAATGTCTTCTTTGAAAAAAGTAACATTTTTTACCCTTTAGTATATTAAACTATAAGCATGTTCTCTAAAAATTTTAATTTTTATAACTTTTATTTATTATAAAATTTAATTTAAAATTATGAGAAAATTCATTTTCGTACATTAATATAAAAAAAATTATAAGTTTTTGATTTATCTTCTCTGTAAATAGATAATATTTTTTATCTTGTTTATTAAATCATGTCTAATATTACAATAACTAATGAAGAATTACTATTAAATTTATAACGAAATTTTGTAAATTTTTTAAAACTTATCTTCAATATTTACTGTTCTTGAAATTCAGTTTATTTTCATGTCTACTATTATTCCAGAAATTGCATTATTTTTGATTTAGCTAGGGATCAAACTTAACTTAGTTATATTTTTCCTACAAATGAATCAATCTTGTTTGCTTAAAGTAAATCTTTCACGTAAATGAATCAATTTGATGACTTTTTTATGTTTAAATATATGTCAAAATAGTTTGAATATTTGTTTTTATTATAGTTTTAATGATTATTTGTAAAAGGAAGTATTAAAGATGATAAATATACAATATTTAGCTTATTTTACCACAAAAACACATTTGAAGCATTATAAAGTTCAAAATTGTTTTATCTAGCTAAATATATAATGTAATTTATAAACATAAAGTACGCTAGACATTATATAATAAATGTTGAACTAAATTTGAATATGTAATTTGTTGACAAGAAAATAAGATTTAAACTTTGGTAAATATAATTTCATATCTTTGTTTATGATTATAATAATTCAGTGGATACTTTGCATTTAACTGTAAATTATAGAACTATATTATAAATATTTTTAAAAGTAATATTTTTAATTCCTTAAAAATAATATATCTAACAGAAATGTAGAAAGCAACTTTTCTTTTAGGGATGCTATCAGAGGATTACAAAATTAACTATCGATTCAATTCTCTTTTCATTGATGAAAAAAATAAATTTATCATTGAATCTATTTCAGTTCCAAATATATTTTATTTAACAGATTAGATCTTATTCCCAAAAAGCATTTGATAAAAACCATTTTCCTTAAAGATAAATTATTTATGTTATTGTTAAATATTCTCTGTTACGTTAAATGTTGAAGAAAGATGAATTGAAGAAAAAGATGCATCCAATCAAACATTTTCCTTTTGAGCTTCAGTTGAAAAATAAAGAAAAAGATTCGTTTCTTCTTTCCACTAAAATACATGATTAATGGTATTCCGATACTAGTGTGTATGTGGGATGAAATATTGAATAGCCATTTTTCATCTATATATCTTTTTACTTAAAAAAGAAACCTTCTGCGACAACCATTCTCGTCAATAATTCAATAACTCAAGAAGACTTAAAATACAAATCCATAGTTCAACAATGAAAGTGCTCCTTATATTGGTTGATGTTATTGTATTTATAAGATGAAGTATTTTGTGCTATTTTACGATATTTTTTTGCTGTTAACAATTATTTTCAAAGTATACAATTCCTTGAGATCTTCATCAGGTTCAATTCTAGACATCATCGAGTAATGGGACATGGATACTGTATTTCTACTCTCTGCACCCACATTTATCAAAGCATGTCTTAATGCGCATATTCGAATTTTAGTGAAATTTATATTGTTGTTACTAATCACACTTGGATAAGCCAAGCTCACTATCCCTCGGCTATTCGAATTTAAGTCAATTGGGGGCGTCTTTCGTTTAATCAGATCAAAATGAAGGTGAAAGTACGAATTTTGCTCTTCAGATCCTCCGATAGATGGCAGCACCAGAGTATATACTCCTTCAATATTGGCATTGATCTGAAGGGGTAGTGAATTTCTCCAGACCACTGCACCCATGGTAACTGCTCAATGACCGACCATAGGACTTGTGATTCCACAGATTTAACGAGCACGTATATCGCATACTCGGTGGGTCTTTGGCGGCATTGGGTATCGAACCCCACCCTTCCGGATAGAAAACCGACACCTTAACCACTAGGCTATCACTGCTCCGTGAGATTTATGTACTCTCTTAAAATTACATTTATATGACTAAATATCTATGATAAATTATCCTGGAGATGAACGCTCATTGTGTATTTATATCAAATCATTATAACATATTTGAATTCCATTAGATATTCATCGAATGGTACTTGCTGTTTTAAACTGAGAGTTATTTTAACTTTTCTTTCACTCATTAAATTTAATTTTATAAGAATTTCAAGATAAAAATATCTTGGTTTTTTTTTATTTTATCTTATATTTAAGAATTATATACAGTTAATTATTTAAAACAGTTAAAAGTTACATTAGTTATAGTATAAGCAAATCTGCAGCTTCTAATTTATACTGTTTTTATAACTATATTTTTTATCAGAATAAAATAACTTACAAGTTATTTTTAAAAGATTCATGGGAAAAAAGTTTTACACGGAATAAACTAAATAGTGTGTGATAAAATTAAAAAATAAAATTCTATGTCACTGTGAAATTGTTTCATAAAAATATAAAGAATTTTTTATTAAAATTGGATAGATTTAAATTTATAAATTTTAATTATCATATAAATTAAAATGAAGCAATAAAGTAATAAGAAAATATTTGCCAAATTATATTGTAATCGCTTTTTTAATTACATTCTAAATAATAAGATAGCACACATTTTTTCAAGAAAACTTATTTATTCTTATTAAACCGACAACTTACATGATGTACTAATTTTTGAAATGCATAATAAATTTAAACTTAAAAGAAAGTATGTACAAGAAGAAAATATTTGCTAAAATACCCTGAACTTACATTTCAAATATTCATTTATTTATTCAAGATTTCAGCAAAGAAAATTAAATTTATTCTTGATTTTATGTATTTAACATTAATCTTATCTTTTTGAGCAAAACTAATGAAAACATGTTAATAAAATTGATAAAATGTTTGGTTTGTGTTTTTAAAATCTTGACACACATAACAATAGCATTTAAAGTCATTTAACTCCTTAATTCTAAACAAATGTTACCTGTGAAAATTTCATTTATTTAAAATTATAGATTCTTCTAAATTTTAAAACCGTAAAATCTAAAATTATTTTTACATCGTATTTTTATAACTTATTTTTAAACATGCATGAAAATTTCATTATTTCCATATCAATATAAATCAATGGATACCTTAATTTTGTTAAATATTTTGGCTTCATACTTTGTATAGAGGCATATATTTGTTCACCTCTAAGATACAACATATTAAATCTTTTTTAAGTATTATATGATGGTTAGATAGTATTTTGAAAGATATATAAGACACAGTTTAAATGTTGGTTTCAAAAAATAAAACAGGAAATTTTAGTTTTGATAAGTTTTAATAAACAAAGATTCTTTAAGACGTTTTAAGTTTTCCTTGAAATTTTTAAAAATTCTAATATTTATGAAGAGTTTAAAATATCACATAGTTTTTTTCATAATTTTTACCTTAGTGAAATATTAGGCGCAATTAATATTTGATATTGTTATCTTGTATTAAGAAATTATTTTACTATATCTTCATAAAGTTATTGAATTTTTCTTTAAATCGGTAAAAAAGGATCTTATATAGATAAACGTTTCCATAAAATATTGTTACCAAATTTTAATTTATTAAACAATCAAAAATTAAATAAATTTTTCCGATCAATTTCTATTCACTATTATCATGATGTGGTAATGTTTTACTTAAAAAGTTAACTTTCTTAATTTTTTTTATTTTCAACAAAAACATTATTTTTTTCAACAGAATGTAAAGCACATACAGCATGGGAAGATCAACATTGCTATGTTCAACAAGATTTTCAACAGAAGCATTGTTATGTTCAATAGAATGTGAAGCACATACACCATGGGAAGATCAACAGAAGCATTGTTATGTTCAACAGAATTAGAAGCACATACACCATGGGAAGATCAACAGAAGCATTGTTATATTCAACAGAATGTGAAGCACACACACTATGAGAAAATCAACAGAAACATTGTTATGTTCAACAGAATGTGAAGCACATACAGCATGGTAAGATCAACAGAACCATTGTTATGTTTAACAATATTTTCAACTGAAGTATTGTTATGTTCAACAACATTTTACACAGAAGCATAGCTTTGTTCAACAAAATGTAAACCACATGCAGCATGGAAAGAACAAAACTAGAGTTAAAGTTGGAGTACAGAAAAGAATGCATGAAAATAGTCTACGCATCAAAAAGACTAGAAATGCTGACTTTTCTCTCTTGCCTACCAATATCGTTCAAATAAATGTCAAAACACTTCAAGGCCTTCATTGAGAGGAAGTGCATTCATAGTAGTTACACATTTGCATAGCACACTGTTATGGGACGTCATAGCTTTAATTCAGAATAAACTACCTACCTAGTTATGATGTCCTGTTTCTAAGCTAAGCGCTGCAACAGCAAATCGACGAGGCCCAGATGGGATGTTTAAGAGGGATTCCTTTCAGCGATTATCTTTTATTTGATTTGCTTGCCTGTATCGGCATTAAAGATTCGTTTAGGTAGGTGTGCTGTAAATTAGATGAAGATCAACTCTTAAAAATTAGTGCAGCAGATCTTCATATCATATCGACGAGGGGCAGATGGGATGTTTAAGAGAGAATGCTTTCATTGAATATCTTTTATTTATTTGCTTGCCTGTATCGGAGTTAAAGATTCTTTCAGGTAGGTGTGCTGTAAATTAGATGAAGATCATCTCTTAAAAATTAGTACAGCAGATATTTATATCATATCGACGAGGGGCAGATGGGATGTTTAAGGGAATTCCTTTCAGGGATTATCTTTTATTTGATTTGCTTGCCTGTATCGGCATTAAAGATTCTTTTAGGTAGGTATGCTGTAAATTAGATGAAGATCAACTCTTAAAAATTAGCGCGGCAGATCTTTATATCATATCGACGAGGGGCAGATGGGTTGTTTAAGAGGGATTCCTTTCAGCGTTTATTTTTTTTGATTTGCTTGCCTGTATCGGCATTAAATATTCTTTTAGGTAGGTATGCTGTAAATTAGATGAAGATCAACTCTTAAAAATTAGCGCGGCAGATCTTTATATCATATCGACGAGGGGCAGATGGGTTGTTTAAGAGGGATTCCTTTCAGCGTTTATCTTTTTTTTGATTTGCTTGCCTTAATCGGCATTAAAGATTCTTTCAGGTAGGTGTGCTGTAAATTAGATGAAAATCAACTCTTAAAAATTAGTGTGGCGGATCTTTATATCATATTGACAACCAATTAAAATGGAATATTATTTATAGAGGTGCTAATCCTAAAGAGTTACTAAGTAACAAGTACTTAGGAGTTGCATTTGATAAGAAATTATCTTGGAAAGTTCATATTGATGAGTTTGCTTTAAAGGTGAAAGAATTATAAAGAGACTTGCTGGTGCAACGTGGGATTGCAGAGCACATTTAAATATTGGGATAAGGATAAAGTTGCTAAAAATAATTTTAAATTGGGATAAAGATATAATTGCCAAGAGTAATTTGGAGAATTACGAGTTAAATTCAAAAATAGTTAAGTAACCATGCAGTATATATAAATTTAAATTATGCTTAAAGAGATTTAAAGTGAAAGTAAGGTTTACGGGATTCTTGTAATAACTTTAATGCTTGGATGGCCTTTCTCTAATAATACTTTTTTACTTTAATTTTTGATATAAATTTCTTTTCATTCTCCTTTCCTTTAAAAAAAAAAAGCTCTCTTCGGGGGAATTGCTCGAAGATTTTTAGACATATTTCCTTCGTGCATGTCAGAAAGAGAGTTTAATTTGCATAGCTGATCATCTCCCTCCTGATGAAGACGTCATTTTTATGCTTTTCTCCGATTCTTTGTACTGTATAGTTTTATTCTTGTCACAAAGATTTTCAAATTTTTTATTACTAGTTTTCTGTAAATTTTTATGTATGTACATATACAGACTAATAGAAAATGTAATTCTCTTTGTATTCAATTGAAAGTAATTTCAAACAAATGCGCTTATTTTGTTCAAAGTTTAAATTTTAAAAACGAAAAGAAATGTAAAACTTTTTTTTTCTTTTTTTTGAATGTTATGAGTTTAAATCAATTAAAAATTGTTTCATGTAAAATTAAATTGGAGCAGCTTGTCCTTTTTGGACCTTGCGCCAGAAAACCCAACCAACCAACCATACCGATTTAATTAAAATTATGTGAAATAAATGAAGTTGAATGAGAGATCGGGAATAATTTGAATATTTTTACTTAAATATATACCTCGAAACGAGAGTGTTTTATTGTGATTTGAACTTCATTTATTACCTAAATTTTTTATTATTTACATAATTTTAAAGTATTTTTGATTAATTAAGAATTTAAAATAAATGAAATAACTTTTGATATCTGAGAACATAAATAGTTTTTACCAGTGTTAAAATAAAATACATATTTTAAAAGAGAATTATTTTATGAAGCAGCTTTATAACAATGATAGATGTGTTACGTCACATTTTTAATAGAGTAAACATTTTGAGGCTTTAATAATTTTGAAAATCCGAATAGAAAAATCATTAGTTATATGTTCAAAGTGTAATCTAAAATAACTAATGAAGTATCGTAATTTCAAACATTTCTCCTTAAAACTATGAAGATAAACCCAGTTGAAATCTGATTGGGTTATATAAACATATATATTTTATTAAATAATTTTTCTCATTTATAGTTCCTTAAAATATATTAAAAAATTGTATAATACCGGGTGGAAAACAATTGCAATTTCTTGGAAGGAATTAAATTTTAATTAGCAAAGAGAAAAGTCATTACATTGTAAGATTGTGATTATTTTTTAAAAATTTGTAATCCAAATCAAGTATTTCAATATTTACTAGAAATTTAAAGAAAAAGTATATTATCATTATTAAATACTTTCTCATTAGTTGTTAATGTTCACATTTGTTAAAAAATGAAAACATTTTAAAGTTAATGAATCTTATGAACACGAATGAAATAAGTTTGCAGAAAGTTCAACAATTTAAAAATTCATTTAATTAATTTCTGCAATAAAGTAAATAGAAAATCTTTCAATGTGGATTAATTTTTCTGAATAGCTGAATAAAGTTTTTTCAATCAATGTTAAAATAAGCAAAATTTAAGTCAAAAAGAAAAACATATTTCTTGTTGTATTTTAATGTATATATTTAAAATCTAAATGACATTTTTCATATTTTTTGTTTAAGATGATTTTAAGATTACTTTTAATACATTTTATCAAAATTCTTTCAAATGAAATAATTCTAAATCATTCATTAAATAAATCATTCAATAATTTTAAATATAAATTCAAATGTTTACTACAAGAGTAAAAAAATGAGGCAATCATAACATTTTATTTTTCGAGAAATGTAAGGAAATTAGCTCGTAACACAGATTTTTGTCCTCAAAATCAGTTAAGTCAACATGAAAAACAATATTTTAATTTTATATTAAAGCACATGGATAAAACTCCCAAAGATTGAAGAAATTCTAGTTTTTTCTTACTATAACGTATAAAATTTTGATGTAATTCAAAATAAAATTGAATGTTCTTTACCCTCAGATACGATGATGTACCAGATGTACTTACTGCTCGACATTCTAAGAAAAGTTAGAAATATTTTTTTAAGGCTTAAGCTAGTGTGTGCGTTATTTTAGGTTCAAGAAAAAAGTAATTATATATATATATATATATATATATATATATATATATATATATATATATATGTATATATATATATATATATATATATATATATATATATATATATATATAGTTTGCTCTTTGAATGTTTACTTAGATAATTTATTGTAATTTCACACATTGTGTTTTTGCAATTTTTTTAAAATTGCTTTTCAAAAGTTCTGCATAATAAATTAAAATTTTGTTTAGAATTTAGATAGCAAATTTTCCCTTTTTTAAAAAAATTGCGCTTGAGATAAAACAGGTCTAATGTACGTATTGTTTATATTATATATTCAAGTTAAAATTATACATTCAAAAGACCTCTGGAAAGTTTAATTTAAAATTAAAGTGTTTAGGTCTTAAAATCCAAAGAAATATTTGCTCTTAACGTTTACTATTAAAAATTTTCAAGGAGTTTTAAAAATATATCGCAGATTAAAATAATAAAAGTAAGTATTTTTATTAAAAAAGTGACTTTGAATGCGGGATGAATAATTCATCTTAAAATGTTTTAAAAAATAAAATGATACCTGATAGGCTTGGAAAAGTGGTTTAGATTAAAATTTGTTCTCTGTTAATTAATAAGAGAATTTCAGAAAGGAAAAGAATTTTTAATTACATTTTAGAGAAATATGCTAAGTTTGTACAAACCAAATTAAAAATTTAAAATAGTGGGAAATTCCTTGTCACATCAAAAGTATAATTTACCATATTAAGAATAAAAAAATCAGTAAATATATTTTCTTAATTTGAATTGCTTAAAGAAGTAAATTACTGATATCGAAATCTTGTTTTCTGATCATGTAAAATAATATAACATTTGTAAATACTTATGCATATTTAAGGTGCTTGCAGCTACAACTTAAAATATAATAATAATAATAATGGATTTCTCTTAATTTATAAAATTAAATATAAAAATAAATAGATGCTATTGCATAAAATATTTATTTTTTCCTAGCATTATGCAAATGAGTATTGTGATTACATTTTCAAGTTTCATTATAATATAACGTAAATATTTCGAAACTTCATTTAATCATCAGATTTATTTTCAGTTAAACTTTTTAACAATATGTTTTACGCTAGTTTTATTTTTTAAATTTTAATTAACTATTTAATTAAGTTATTAGTTTATTCATTTTAATGCTTAATAGCAACTCACACATATATATATATATTACTATATTACTGATGTACCAGAAAAAGTGGTATGCGTTTCACTTTTCAAATTTTGTTGATAAGTAACCACAGTTAATTATATGAATAGTATTTAAGACAGCATGATTGTTATATCTGTCATTTCTGTTACAGCGACAATTTTTTAAATTTAAGTGGTTTTTAAATTGTTGTTATGAGAATTGAGGTCCATCATAGGATTTAGGATGTAGGAAGTAGGCTATAGGCAGCATTTAAAAAAACAGAAATCAAATTTTGATTTTTACTGGTGATCATTTCGAGACAGTAGTTTTGGATTACAATCTACGGTAATCCTAAAGTCATTTACATTCAGATGCAATAGCTAATAAATCGAAGAAAATATTTTAGATATTCATTTTATTTCATATTATTTTCAACCTTCATGTAATGAATGAGAGCTCCAGTGGCTCTGTAGCTTCACACTGCTTCCCGTTAGTTCAGCAAAGTGAAGCATCATTTGCCGCGGGCAGTGGTTGTGAGGATGACCACGGTTTACTGTCCTTCACTGGGTTGCTGGAACTCCGTGGGTTGGGGACGTGTCCACTTAATATGTGATGTCCAAAGTCCTTACGCTGGTGTTGCGTGGATGTGGAGAGGAGGGTGCCAGCTCAGGTGTGGCCTCGTCACTTGACCGTGGTTCAAAATGACGAGGCACCTTAAAAAGAGCAAAGTCGTACTTTCACCTTCTTGGTGGTCTGATCCAAACGAAAGACGCTCTCTATTGACTTAATTTTTATGTGCTGTATGTGCTTTACATTCTGAGCTTGGTTTGTCCAAGTGTCATAAGCAACAACAACATGTAATGAATAAGTAAATATCATCACATTTTAAAAATTTTCTTTTGTTGTATATTTCACTTTTTAGTGATTGTGTAATGTAAAATTAAATGACATTACATTTCAAAGTGTTGCTTTGGTTTAATGCTTAATAGCAACTCACACACATATATATATTACTATATTATTGATGTACCAGAAAAAGTGGTATACGTTTCACTTTTCAAATTTTTGCATTACATTTCAAAGGACAGCTTATTTGAATACTTTAAAGTAAATATTGAACCTTGTAATGGAAAGTTAACACATCTCTGAAATTTTTAAATCGATATTTTCTTCCAAATTTCTGTAATGAAACTTACTACTCAAACCACTAATGTTGTCAAACATTACTTTTCGACATGTTAAGATAGTGGACCGGGGATCAAGATAAGAAGTGCTCATTATGTACCGAATATCTGTGAGTTATCAAGCATACTCTATTGCTCCTGCCCTCAATAGTACAGAAAACTTCACGAGGGGATTGCATGCCTATATCACTAAACCATACATATCAATTAAAAATGAACAGTATATTAAAGTGTATTCAATAATTAACTAAGCATTAGTGATTAACTGCTTAAGGAAGACATAATATGACAATATAACCAGAAGAAAAAGTCTTGTCATATAAAAAAAAAACAATAGGGTAACTAACTGACGACTGTAAGATGGAGCGATAGCTTATGCATAAATTAATTACTATTAATTTACTCCTAGTGAAAAATATGATGAAGATTAATCTGTAATTAATTTCATGATATCATATTCGTGAATTTTCACTGGAGGTGTCCGTTGAGTCATCATATGTAGAATGAAATTTGGGTATCGGTAGGCACACGTTCAAGCTTAAAAATGTGAGAAAATATTCATTAAATTACTTTTGTAACGTTGCGAGGGCTTATGGCTTACACAGAATTGAAAATCTTTGATGGAGATCTTTTGTGGTTGTTGGATTTTATGGGGCAATCTAACACCGGAGAGCCATCTCTGTAGCATGAATATAAGGAGGATTCGTTTCTAAAGAATCTGTTATAGTATCTTTTATGATATTTTTCCTGGTTTTCCTGGTATATAGAGCAAATTAACTCCCCATATTGATTAATGACAGTTGAGGATTTTTTTTTACTATTGAGACCTTCATTTTTATTAAATGTTTCACTATAGGAATAATTTCTTTAATATTTCTCTTATGGAAAAGAAAAAAAAATATCTATGCCGAAATTTCAGATTGTTGGTAAACATGATACTATTGTTGTTGAGTGTAATTCTAGGATTAAATTTTAATTGCTCTTATGTTTACAGAGCATTATGGATTGTGTCTTTGTTGATAAAAGAGTTTGTTTATTTAATTTGTATAAATTGTAGAAAATTTGGAGACTTCTGTCACTTTTAATATTTTTAAATTTTCTTCGTTCGTATTTCGTTTGACTCTCATAAGGGGATCATTAGAAAAGGCAACCAATTTTCTATGGGTTGATCAGTCGAGAAGGAGAAATTTATTGAAGAAAATGTTTCATAAGATAAGGTCCCCCATGAAATATCTGGGGAAATTCTCTGTTACATTTTTTTTTATCAAGCGTCAATCCTGGTTAACTAAACTTTTTTTCTTGTTCAGAAAGATAAACATTTGCTTGTTGCTTGTGATTGTGATGTTTCTGTACAATTTGTAGAAATAAGTTCACCACATAGAGGAAAAAGAGCTTTAACAATATTGATGGTAACAGAATATGCAGTATCATCTTTATTTTAAGATAATAGTGTTAATTGCTTTATCTATGGTGTGTTGGGTTGATGTGGTACAATATAAGTCGTATGGTGTCTGCATATAAAAAGTTATTTTCAATGTAGGTGTTGTTTGAAATGGTTCATAACGAACTTTTCAAGCAGTTTTCTTATGACTTGTAGAAGACCTGAGATATTCTTTCTTCTTGTGAAAAAAAATATTTTTTCAATTTCGAAAATGGTTGAAAAGAGATGACATTATCAGTTCTTATTAAAAACAGTTAGGAAGACTATTGAAAATCGATCTTATGAATTAGTTTGATGATATCATGATGCTAGTGGTGGTACTTCACTGTTATTATTCAACCTGTAAATAGTTAGGTCTATTTCCTTATAGTAAAAGAAAAATTATTGAGAATATTGACATCAAGTGGTTGTTTTCAGATGAGTATATGTTTTCTAGTGTCAGTGTTAAGATAATTTCTAGGAAAAAAACCATGACAAGAATGTCCTGAATGATGGACCAGTTTGATACCAGAACATGGCTGCTCAACAGTCTTCCAGGTTGCAAAAAAGAAACTAAGCTTTGATCTCTCTTGTTGGTGACTTCTATTGCTTGTATACCTTGGCTGGTGCCCATTCGAATGCCTTAAGGAATTTTGCTGAACACGCGTCAACTATACCCTTTTTCTTATTTAGAGATAGCTCTTCACAATTCCTAGCAATTCATATTTATTGAATCTTAAAGCAATATTCAAAATAAAAATACAAAATATGGTTTTTGTCAGAATTATCATACGTATACCAGTGTTTAATAGAAAACTCTCAAGGTTTTTTAATAATAATATATTTGGTTATAAAAATTACGGTTATTCATCAATTGCTCTTCCTTTTCATCCATTAAATACACTGTTTTAGAGTTTTTGAATTATTATAAAATTAATTATGCAACTTGGTAAATGTTTATATATTGATAATTTAATAAATATCCATAGATCCTGCATAAGCTATTGTGTTAAATGATGGCGAGTTTTTTTATTATTCAAGAAAAATATAAACTCCTTCAGCTAAGACATTTCAATATATACTTTATTTACTGTTTTGATATTTTTGCATTGTAATACTCTCTCAGCTTCAAAAATTTGTTAAATCTTAGGTTTAAAGAATGTTCATTATTTATGTCTTTCCTATATTTTATGAGGAATTATTTAAATTATCAATCGGATATGTCCGTTGATTTGATTATTATCTTGGTAGGAAAATATATACAATTCAGAGTTAAAAATATCAACCTTTTTTTATAAATTTTTAGTATTTAAAACCATATAAGGGTTTCAAAATTCCAACTTTTTAAAAAACACATTTAAGTTCAACTTCTCTTCACTTGCATATTTATTACTAATATTTAGGAAATATTTGTAAATTTCAGCATAGATCAAAATTAATAAAAATAGCAAATAAGTAACGAAATGTAAAATTTATTTATTATTACTTGTTCTACATCTCTTGAATTTATTGAAAAATATTATTTTTTATTTATTTTTATAAAATGATAGATTAACTAATTAACAACAGTAGTTTATTAATTATTAAATCTCAAATTATCTAATTAAATAACAGTAAATAGTTTTTAAAGTTTAAAACTCATATCACTTACAAAAAATCATCTCATATGAAGCATATAAACTAAATAACACTAATTAAATTAATTTCTATTTTTAATTTCTCTTCTAATTTTTTTAAAATTTACATTTATTAATGATTTTATTGAAATGCTTGAAAGTGAAATATATCCTTCATGAATCAAAATGAACCGTATTAATATTAATTAAAGTATCATGAATGGACGAAAGTTAAAGAAAAAATTTGTAATCATGAATAAATTAAAAAATGAATTATTAAATTGAGAATATATTTATAGGATCTCAGAGAAATAGAATGTCAGTAAAATCGTTTTAAAGTCTTTTCTAATCTATGATTTATTTGATGATGAGAATATTTTGTATCAATTAAATTATAAATTACTTATATTACCTAAAATATACATTCTCAAATAATGAATCAGAATTTTATGCATTTTCTCCTCCTTATTTGCTTTTATTTTCTGTATTTTTCTTTTGGATTTATTTATCTACGAAATAATCTGAAATAAGTATATGACTGAAAGCTATACAAAAATTCCTCATATGAAAAAAATTATCCTTAAAATCCTTAATTTATATTGTATTACATGTTAATCTTAGGGTGATGTTTTAATTTTGACTGTTTTATTAATATAGAGTTTTTTTAGTCAGAGATTCAAATAAAACAAATCACTTGAATTTGTTCTCTTTGTTTCTTATTCATAAACAATAAGTAATTAAGATTAAATAAACACAATTTAATTATATTTAATATAACATGTATTTTAAAAATTAATTTTGAGCTCCAGTGGCTCAGTAGCTTCACGCCGCTTCCCATAAGCTCAGCAAAGTGAAGCATCATTTGCCGCGGGCAGTGGTTTGGAGTGTACTCTCCTTCACTGGGTTGCTGGAACTCCGTGGGTTGGGGACGTGTCCACGTTAATATGTGACGTCCAAAGACCTTCCGCTGGTGTGGCGTGGATGTGGAAAGGAGGGTGCCAGCTCAGATGTGGCCTCGTCACCTGACCGTGGTTCAAAATTAAGAGGCACCTTAAAAAGAACAAAATCATACTTTCACCTTCGTGGTGTTCTGATCCAAACGAAAGACGCTCTCTATTGACTTAATTCGCACAGTCAAAGGCATAGCGAGCAAGTGTCATAGCAACAACAACATAAATTAATTTGGTATTATCACATATGAAATTAAATTATTTTTTTGAAGGATAAAATTATTTCTTTATATTTGTACTTAGTTTGATAAATTTATCTAAATTTAGTGGAGCAAAATCAGTTTTCAGATACAACCTTACAGATTTATTTTATTCATGTTGAAATCAAAATTCGAGAATATTTTTGAATATTCAAAATATTTTACTTTGCTGTGATATGATTCAGTTATAACATTACTAAAGTAATATATGCTATAAAGATCAAAGAAAAGGAGGTTCCACTGATGCATTTCAAGATATAAATCTCTAAAGGAAATGCTTAGACCAATATCACAACGTTCGATGGGAACCTCACTCACTAGGCTTTGATATATGAACAAAATAGCAGATGGTCTCAATGGATTTTTTTTCAGGGCCTTACAGGGCACAAACATTTTTCAGATTTGTAGATGCGAAGCGAAGCGTTTTCCTTCAGCGTTTTGCAACTCTTATATGCTTTTCTAAGGATGAATTACAAAATTTAGATTTATTTCATAGCATGATAGCAAGGCGAAAAATGATGCAAATCATATTTGAAATCATATGAATCTAAATTCTTAAAATTTATAAGCTCTGATACTAAGTATATCTTGTGCTTACGGTATTAAAGTTTTACTTGAAATGGTTGAGTAGATTTTATAAGGACGAAGATAAATTGAAGTCTTTACAAAAATATGATAAATTATAGAAAACATGTGTATATTAAAATGTTTATCATAGCAATGACTTAAATGTATTGTAGATAATGTTGTGACCGAAATAGAAGTCAATATTGCTTTGTAATGATATCTAATTATATACGAACTGAAAAAAGATTTGTTTTCAAAGATTTTATATTGAGCTAATGATATATAATATGGATAAGATTTTTTTAATTTTAAGTGATTAAAGTATTGTTGAAAAATGCTTTCATTAAAATATCAGACTATATTTTATTCGGTTAAAATATAAATGAAAATTTATTAGGATTAATGTGTAAAAATCTGTCTCACACATAATATGTAGTCTACAGTAAAATTGCTATTTAAACCAATTTTATAGAGAACTAAGAAGCGTAAGTTATTTATGCATTTTATGGAGTATTGTGTGCCGCTCACCCTGACTAGTGGTCAGTTTGCCTGACTGTGGATAGGGAGGTCCTGGGTTCGAATCCCAATTCGGGCATGGATGTGCTTTCTCTCTCTATCTATCCTGTCTTTGTCCTTTCCTTGTATGAATGAGGTGTGAATGGTTGCCTACCCTATAAACGGGTCCCTATGGCATGTATGTACTGAGGAAGTCGCACTCCACACCAAAATATGATTCGGTTGGAAAAGTGGAGCAGCCCACCCATATTGCCAGCCTAGCTGTCACAAGACAACAACAACATGGAGTATTGTAACACTAACTTTATCAACTTGCACTACTACAGCTTTAAATTATGGTTACATTTTTGAAATCACCTAGATAAATATTTGATGTTGTCATTTCTCAAGTGGTATGAGTTAATATTCTAATTTGAAAGCCCTGACTTGTAAGAATGTATAACAGAATTGGAAAGTTTAAAAATATATTTATTAGCAAGTTCACATATTTAAGAGTTAGTATAAATTATAGCAAGAGTAGAATATCCAAAACGTTACGATTGTAGATATTACAGAAATGATAAGTATGATATCATTAACTAATATTAAAAAGTAACAATTGATTTTTTTGTCTTTCCATATCTTAAAATATGTCAGGGAATTCAGAAGCGTTCGTTGACACTGGTTACAATGTAACCTCATATTTTGCGTGAAAAACTAAAAAACATTTTCTTGGCATATTATTTCCCTAACAATATATTCCAATGCTGTTATAACTTAACAACGCATTTTAATATCATTATGATACATTTCAATATTGTTCGAAGTAAAATATTACATTATTTTTAAATATGTATTATAGGCTGTAACATTTTCGTATTGCTCATGAACTTCGGTATACTAGCTTTAATGTAATACTAAATTAGATTATTTTCAAAGTAAAGATCTCAGGAAAAAGAGTTCCAAGAATCTTCGAATAAGGAAAAATCTAGTGTATGTGAAGTAAATATTAATCTTTAACTATCTGAGCGCGTAATACTTTAACGCAAGTAGAAGTGAGGAACATTTTTCATGGGAAAAAACTTTATTAAATGAAACATTTAAAAACATTTGTTTGTGTTAAAATATCAAGCTTTTCCATACAGCTAATAAAATTTTTTTGATGAAAGCAATTCATATAAACCATGACGTATTACAGAAATATCTAATTGACCATATAAAGATTTGTTGGTGATGTTCCCTTTTATCATTACAATACAAACAAGTAATTACAATAACAGTATATTCTTTGCACATAAATCTTTTGAGTACATGATAAGTAATAACTGTTAGCTTATCTTTCAGTTTACCATAACGAAAATACCTTCCACATACATTTGGTATTTATTTTTTTTTACCTTCTGATCATTCTTCTTCAGTAAATTTTTACTCGCTTAGATAAAACTAAATATTGAGACGTGAAGACTTGACTCCAGCTTTTTTTTAAGAAGTATGACTGCATCACTGACAAAGATTAGTTGTCAGGAAAAAATTCTTCTATATGACAATTATTAGTATAACATGCTTTTTACAAAATTTGGCTGTCTGTTCCAACTTTTATGAGGATTGGAAAAATATCACTAGTATTTACTTCCTTATTTATCTGGTTAAGGAATACGAGAAATATATTTTATCAGTTTTACATTTCCTTTATACATACAAAACTTGCCTCGACCCCAACTGCTGCCATGACACCCTTTATACCGAAAAAGCTGAAGATGTGATCAGGGCAGTGCTCCATGCCTTTGGTCCCATGCGATGTGTATTTGTTTTCACCTTTTCTCTTTTTTTTGCACTTGTCACACGACAACAACAACACACATAACTGTGCAGGTGAGCCCTTGACTGTACATAAAGGTTAATAGGTTTGGAATATTTACATGTTGCCAAGTGAGTATTCCAAACCTGTTGTTCAAATCGAAATTTTGAGCCACGGTCATGTAACGAGGTCTTACTTTTGTTGACATCCACACCTTTTGACATCCGCGACACACCAGTGGGAAGATTTCAGACGTTATAGAGCAACGTAGACATGTCCCCAATCCACGGAGCTTCAGCAGTTGAATGAGGGTGATATCAAAGGTCAGATCTGAGCTGACACCCTCCTTTCCACATGCATAACAATGGAAGGAAATAAGAGAAGTCACTGATTAACAACAACATGTCTTCAATCCTCGAGCAACTGAGCGATTGAAAGGTAATCACCAACCCAATCGCTCATCGCGGAAAATGATGTTTCACTTTACTGATTTTAACGAGGATGGCGTGAAGCTATTGGGACTCACAATTCTTTTAATGGGAATTGTAATCTTTTCCAATCGCGTGCTTCTTAGCCTCGGGAGTAATTGCAAAATGATTGTGGACTGACAGTTGTGAAAATAGAACTGTTTTATTTGTTTTAGGTAAGTATTAAATAATATTGATTTCCTTTTGAAAACCAGAATAATAAGAACTTGATTTTTTATCCTGATTAGTTAATAAAATTGGTGATAATCAAGTTTTATTCATTTTCATTGTATCAACATTTATTTTTAGAATGCTTACAGTGATGGGTAAGCAAAAACACCAATCTTCTTCTTCAAATCTCTGTTTCCCTAATTTAAAGTTGCAATATGCTTTTCGCAATGCCATCGGGTTTGCTTGACTTATTGTATATATTTTCTGGCTAATGACTACTGTTAATTTCTTAATTAGTTATGTAAAAGATTTTTGAGTCATATAATATCCACGGACTTATGTTGTATGCTAACGGTTTATTCACAAAATATTGAATAAAAGTTTGTCTTATAAAAAGAATAAGCTACTAATCTGTTGTGGCATATGTACCTTAATTTTCATTTGTTTATCTTTAAAAGGAATAGGTTTGAATTAGCTTTTGTTGGTTTTTGATTTATCACTTTAATCAATGAGATAACAAAAATAAAAAAACCGATTAGAAATTCTGTAATTTCGAAAGATTTCTGATTCTACATTATCCCCTTTTTGTCCTATTATATTATGTCCTTAGTTCCTTTAGTTCATGAAATGTGAGAGATTTTTTGGTGTTAAAATGCATATAGATTAGAAATCATGTAACTTCAAAATACTTCTGATTCTTCTTTATCAAATGTTCTTAGTTCAAGAAGCATGCTTGATTTTAATTTTTTGTTTAAATAAAAATCAATGAGAAATCATGTAACTTTGAAAGATTTCTGGTTCTGCGTTATCGATTGTTATTAGTTCAAGAAATGAACGCGATTTAATTTTATTCCCTATAGAATAGAAAATTCAATGTAAGTTAGCATTTCGTTTTTAATGAAGTTTTCCGTATTTCGATATCGATAGTAATTTATTTGCAAATTTTCCTTTTTGAACAAAATGCTGAAACATAACATCCTAAATATCCTCTAAAAATCATATTTACTACTATTAATAATTTCAACACAACTTTTGGAATGCCGAAAAATGTGCAACTTGTTTTTCTTGATTTGCATCTTGTTCTGTGTAGATATTTTTCATGATTGTTGTGGATATTTATTATGAAATTCCTTTTCAGATGTATTTGACTTTAAAAGTTTTCAAACTGAATTACATTGCATATAGGAGCAAAATTCTAGTAATCGCATCGGTAACAAAACAGGCAGATGAATGAGTAACAATATCATCTTCAGTGCAAGAGTTTTTAGGTTCAATTCTTACAATAGAAGAGTTTGCTTATACTTGTTCGGCATACAATTTAAATTGTCATTCTCAATCAAAGAAATCAAACTGTGTAAAAATAAGAGCAATATAAACCAATAAAATATTCCATAAATCCAACTTTATAAGCTATTAAAAAAATTACTAATACACGATTTCTAAGAATATACTATTTAAATTAAAATTCATGTGGAACTACAAATATAACCATGAAATGCTGTAATAAAGGAACGACTCTCTCTGTTTACATAGTAAAAAAATATTCTTCTATCTTGGTTTAAATTATCTCTAGGCTAAAAACTTATTTATATACTAAATTTTAACTTATATTTATATTAAACATTTCAACATAAGAATTTATAATTTTTATTTATTTAATATATACCACACTTAAAATTGAGGTAAAATGAATGACTATTATGATTTACATAGAACAATTTGAATACACAGAATAAATCAATATGCTACCTTAATAAATATTTGTAATTTTAGTTGAATAATATATTAATAAAAGAGTTTTTATGTAATACTTTAAAATAATTTCACGAATTTTACTTTTTAGTTGCAGTTAATTTATTAAATATCATATTAGTCTTAACTGCTTTTCCTGGTAGAATATAAATTTTTGCTTTTAATTTTATACACACTTTTAGTTTTATATAGCCCAATTTCATATCTAAAATAGCTGCTAAGAAAATATAAATTTTTTATTAATTGTTTAAAAAGCTTCTGAAATGAAAAATAATATACTGTAGTTAAAAATCAGTCTCATTAAATAATAAAATAGCATAAAAATAATTAAGTAGTCGGATTTTATAGATTTTACTATATAATTTAAAGAAACATGTATTCAAAGGCTTAAAATCGTATTGTAGAATCAACTACTTATTTCTCTACAATTAAACAGAAATAATACTGCTCAAAGTAACATATTGTAACACATTTTTTGTTTTAATAAATAAATATATTTCCTTAAAAGTAAGAATATTATATTTTCATAAAAGTATATCTTTTCTTGTTTTCTTATCAAGATCTCTTTGTATCTAAATTAAAGTTCACTCTTCATATTAGAAAAATAATAACTTATTAACATTTGAGGCAACAACAATTATATTTTATAATAAATTTAAAACGGTTTCAATGAAAGAGAATTGTACTTTTTTTAATCGAGAGTATGTGATATATTTATTAAACATGAGTTTCTGATCAAAATTCAAATTCACTTATATTTTATCAAATGTCAACTTTCTCACTAATGAGGACTTTAATAAAGGATACAGAAATAATTATATAAATCTTGCTATTAAAAATAAATGATTTTTACATTTTACGGCTAAATAATAGTATAAAGATTTGCCAATGGCAAGCAGTTTAACTAAAATATTATGTGAACTTCTAAAAGAATGCTATTTTTAAAATGAAACTCAATCAAGAGAGTTGTTTGATAAATTTTAGTTTCTGAAATAACTTATTGCATGCATTTTTCTGGCACATATATTTACGTTGAGATGAATAGGAAATAAAGCTTTCTCAGATTCGTAAGTTTTGATTCGTCAATGATTTTTTTAAGTACTAGCTTTAGGGTAAACTCATTAATATGGAAGAGAAGCACGCAATATATTATATCGGATCTGTTTTACTTCATTTTTAGAATGAACTAATTTTAAAAAGATTTTTTAATACTGCAATTAGAGAAATACATTTGTTAGGAATGAGATTTCGCATCATTTTGAATGTTTCCAGGGAAAAGAAGTGATAAATTAAAGTTTTATTATTTGTATTAACGCTGATGAGAGAACATTTGTTTAGAAATAACTTTCAAAGTCAAAGAAATTTATTTTGATGGAATGAAATATTTTGAAAAAATTGTATCTTTAAAAGAAGTTATAAAATAAATTAATGTAATTAAAAAACAAGTTTGCTATATAATAAATATATTTATGATGTATAAAATTATATGAAACTACCACACAAAACTACTTCGAATTCAATACAAAAAAGCATAAAAATTATGATTTAAAATTTCATCACCTAATTTTTTTTCAACTCTCTTTTCTCAACCAAAATCGTTTTCAAGCAATATTGCAGCATAAAAAAGGAGTTTTCATAAATTCATGCTTTCTAATGATTTGTTTCATAATATATGTGTGCGATAATTTGTGTTGCTGTTGAACCAAAAGGTATGGAGGAATTATTTAACCTCCTTTTGCCTTTAAAATTGATATTAAAAAGTCATCTAATCAAGTTATCAGAGCATGTTTCATATGATTTCTCCAAATTAGGAACCAAATTAGATATTAAGGAACATGTAAACATTTTATGCAGTTTATGTGAAATAACTAAATAAAAACAGCTATTAGTTTAACTGAAAGTGTACACAAATTTAAGAAAATAATGGGAAATAAATTTTCTGATTGTTTTTATAATTAATAATATAATTCTGAAGATTTTGAATGTATAATATGATGGTTAATATAAGCAATGTATTAATACTCATCATTAAAATGAGTATTAATGTCTATTTTTTAATTATAAATGTTTAATTTTGTAATAAAAGTATATTTTTTCCTAAAGCCCTAAGTGTTCACTTACAAATATTGTATCTATGATGATGTAAATAATAGATATAAAATTTATGTAAAGTTGTGTACTTCCATAAGCTTATAAAAATAATTCTATAAGAAAAGATATTTTGACAACGCCAAATTCGATCCTCTTCCAATATGTATATTGGAAAGATACATGATGACTATTCACTCTGTAGTACATTAATGGCATATGCATGTTCTACGTGGATAATCTGTGGTTTGAGTATCCCTTTCTTGCCAAATGGGCGATAGACGCGCCAAGCGTGGTAACCTTGGCTATTTCATCCTAAATGCACTCCTTGTGGAATATGCTCATTAACAACTCTTTTGTTTCAGTATTCCTATCGGTCTCTAATTATTTTAATTTTGAAATAACCACAGAATTTAAAATTTGATGCACGACATTTTATTACCGTTGAATTTGCCCTGGAGGTAGTACGTGAGTTATTTATTTGTTTCTGCGTATTTTTATTTGTAAATTTTTAAAAATATAATAATTTTTCTCCATATTGTAGTGTATTTTTTTGTTATACAATTCGTAAAAAAACCATTGTTTTTGTTTTCGTTGCCATACCAATGGTGAAATTCGTTAAAAACACGGATTTCGGTTCGTCGACATAGAAACGACGTTTTTGCGTAGTCTCTATCGGAGCATTCAAATCCGCGACACAACACGCAAAAAAAGAGCCAGTTGGCGACTTTTTGAAAATGCGCCAAGCAGGGGACCCGAAGCACATTTTCACCTTCTACGTGCATTTAGCAGCATTTGTTGCCACAAGAATGCATTTCTAATCTTAATAAAATTTAATTTATTCTCGTTGCTATTGAGTGATAGAATAAAAATAAAGAATCATGAAGAATATTACACGACTAGAATAATTATTTAATCAGGTGTTTTACATTCATACAAATGCACATTTTTATAAACATTCAAATTTACTCTATTCATACATTATAGTCAATTGAACAAAAATGTACTCCATACTAAAGACAGTACTTCATAAATTTAAAGATATAAATTTAGTTGATGATCTTAATAATAGACTGCGGAACGCAATTGATAAAAATATGATTATATTATTGAATAAAGTTCTTATAGTATTTTTTGGATGGATACAGGTGTCCAAATTTAAATCTTATGTATTAACATGATTTGAAAATATTTCTAAGAACATTCTAAAATTATTTCATTTCATAACTGTTCCTTTTCACAATTTAGTTCCACTGATTTGCTAATATGGGTTAATCTTTAAAAGGCATATTCTAATTTTGATAACGCTGGAAAAAACATGACTATGGTATATTTGGTTCTTAGCTAAAAATTATTTATTTCTCAAAGATTTCATCAATGCTGAAAACTACAGTATATGGATAATTTTAATTCAATGAAATCGTTTAATCCTCATTCTTAAGGATACATTATGGTGAGAAGTTATGGTAGAATTCGCAGATGGTAGTTTTGTTAAAGAAAGACGTAGTTTCATCAGGTTATTTTAGTAGTACTTGTGGGAAATGTAACGATGACTTTCGAAGGATCTTCTCATTAACACTGCAGTAGTTTGAAAAAGAATAAATTTATACATTCCTGCTAAGAGAATAATCTAATGAAACAGATATGTATCTTCATTTTGAAATACAAATCATGATTATCAATTGAAATCTAAAATATTTTATTGCTATAAATCGTTGAACATAAGATATTTATAGATGATGGATAAATGGGCTTTTTTTTATACAGAATTCCTTGCAAAAATGTGTTAGGAAGTAAACTAAATTGAAAAATTTATTAAAATTTTTTTCATTTAACATTTCAGATTCAATCTCATTGGTTTAATAGCACACTAGAAAACATGTCTAGAAGTTTTACAAGATGTAGAGTGAAATAACTAGGACATCATAAAAATTTTGAGCAAATTTCAAATGTTTATTTATGATTCTACATTCCAGAGGTTTTTAACATCTACTTGCTTTTTAAACGGTGTTCTCTATTAAGAAGAATTAAATGTCGCACAACCATTTGGTTTTCCAAAAACCTCGAGGAAATCGACAAAGAAAATTAATTTTTTCTTGCAATGTAATTATTTTGCCATGGAAAATATTATTTGAGCAATGGATGTAATAACAGCGCATTAAGTTATTTATAATTTGTTATGGCATACAGTGCCATATTTCACCCAATATTTAAAGTTTTCTTTCGCCAAAGAGGCTTTTTGTATAATGAATGGAAATCTTATACTAAAATTGTGCAAGTTTTTTTAGGCCATTTGAATTTTAGAAATAAAATTTTTAGGCTTAAGCCAATAAAAGTAATATTCTCTAGGAAAACTTTCTTACTTTTCAAAAGCTAAGGAATTATTTAAACAATTAATAACTATTTTTATCTATTTTATTGTATCTTCCAAGCATTTTGTGTATATTAAATAAAAATATTTGCTTATTATAAGAGTAAAAAACTGTTTTACGTTTTGGATTTAAGAAAAATATTTCATTAACAAAATAATTAATTTTTTAGATAACTAAAATTAAAAATTCTTTTACTGATAAATAGTTACTTTGAACATATTTTCTATTAGATTTTTCATTAAATCTTTGTTGTTTACATAATTAAATACTATCGCTTATAGAATTTGTTTAATTCTTGCTAATTTTATATTTTATTTAAATAAAAACTTCCATTAAAATTTAAACATTTATGAATCAAAGTAAACTTTTAGAAAACTAAAACAGAGTATTTTAATGAAAAATCATAAATTAAAAATTTAATTTCCATCTTCTTTGAATTCAGAATGCATTATTTACTCATCAGAAATATTTTTTTAATTTTTCTGTTCTTTTTCAGTAAAATATTCACACATCTTTGCTTATAATACAATCTAGTTTTTATCATCTGAAGAAAAGTCTTAATAATTAGATATTGGCTCGTCCAATGAGAAAATGCGATGAATTAGTAAATGCGTAAACATTAATTAAATTGTTTTGTTTTCGAAGTTAACAAAATCATGAGATATAATTCAATTTTTTTATTTCCATATTAGTCTAAGACTTTTTTGATAATATGTTTAATGGATTACTTTGTTCAATTAAAATAGACAAAAATCTTTTGAATTCTTTTTGATTTGAAAGCTTTTTCTTACTTTTTAAACTGAAAATTTTCCTTTTAAATGAAAACACGTATTAATTATTTTTTATAAAAAATATACCTAATAGAATTTAAGAATGAGTTGATATTTTAATAGAGTAAATTTTTGTGAATAATTTTATGGAATAAGATTATGGGAATATAGAAAATTTTTATTCTATTTAGGCTTTATGAATTAATTATTAAAAATGTAACTGAAGTGAAAAAAACGTCTACACTATAAAAAGATATAGGAAATCGCAAAGCACAAGATATGAATAAAATATGTTTATTTGTTATAAGGATAATGACTTTACAATTTTAATAAATTGTATTGAAATTGAACGAGCAACATATAAAACGTTTAACAAGACACAATTACTGAATGTCAATAGGTATAGAATTAACATATTATATTTGTTTAATTTTAGAAAAAACAAAATATCTATATTTAATTAAAAGTAATTCATTGGGAACTAAACTGATTGAGTTTGGGTGATAGCTACTTCTTGCTTCGATAAATTTAAAGCAAACAAAAATTAAACTACAAAGTTTGTTGTAAAATAATTAAATGAGATTTTTTTTATAATTTTAACTGTTCTTTGAATTTTCTAAGGCTTGTAACAATGACATTTTTATTACATCAAATATACTTACATTACTCTTCATTCTTAAAATAGAAACACATTTTTTATGCAAATTAAAATAAGTTTTACAAGAAGTTAAGGCATGTTAGTCTTAAAATGTTTAGAAATTATACGTGTTGTGAGAGAAAGTTCTATGAATATTGTGAATAAATCATTCCTTTGTATTTATGCTAAGCATAAGAAAACTCGTACATGCAGCAATACATATTTGGAGACATAGTACATACAATGATAGTATTTACTTAAAGATTTTAGAAAAAGAGTCTTTATAAAATTCAATAATTCTTCTTGTTGTTGTTACTTATGACACTTGGACAAGCCAAGTTCGCTATGCCTTAGCAATGCGAATTTAAGCCAATTGGGAGCGTCTTTCGTTTAATCAGAGCACCATGAAGGTGAAAGTACGACTTTTGCTCTTCAAATCCTCCGATAGATGGCAGCACCAGAGGATCTACTCAATCAATTTTGGCGTTGATCTGAAGGGGAGTAAATTTCTCCAGACCATTGCACCCATGGTAACTGCTCAACGACCGACCACAGGACTTTCGATTCCACAGATTTAACGAGCACGTATATCGCATGTACTCGGTGGGTCTTTGGCGGCAATGGGAATCGAACCCCGTCCTTCCGAATGGAAGACCGATACCCTAACCACTAGGCTACCACGGCCCCCAATAATTCTTAAATTATGTTAATAACAATTCTTTTTGTATTGCGTGAAGAGCTTTCTTAGAATACCATTAAGAGAGTTCTCTGAAAATTTAAAATTTAACTGATAATTAAAAGCATATGTAAGTATTTTTTTTTGTGCATATTTTCAAGTTTTGCAAGTATGGGAATTTTTTTAAAGCTGGAAAATATACTTGTACAGGAATGTAGTCGACTTAAAATACCTCTATCGATATATGATTTAATCATTGTAGAGTTATTATTTATTGGTTTTAATCTAGCCATAAAAGTGCTCTATATTAATGCATGCATGATATTACAGACAGTTATGCTTGAGTTTGTAGCGTTGAGAATCGGCATACTACATATGCAAGTTTCCTTTAGAAAAAATGCAAATAATTCTTGAAATTGTTTCATATAAATTCAACCAATATATATGCAGAAAATCAAATATATAAACTAGAAGTAATTATTATTCCAGTATAGTGTGTATATACATTATATAAATATATATATATATATATATATATATATATATATATATATATATATATATATATATATATATATATATATATATATATATATATATATATATATATATATATATTAACACCGTGGAAGGATGACTCTGTAACCACTGGTTGCCGAGACTCCCACGAATTGGCAGCCATATAATTAACATTCAGAGCAGACACCAGGTGCTTGTTTACATAAGCATTTCAATTAGGAGGAATATTACTTCTTATTAGTAATTTAATAAGGAAAATATTTCTGTCAAACAATAGTATTGTCACTGAATTAAATATATTTAGTAATGTTTTTTTTATGTAATTTTATAAATTTAGTAGATATGAATTGTACAAGTGTAGTAAAATTCAGCCTATAAAATATATATTAGAACATAAACGTTGATGTTTATTTTTTAAGTAGTATATTCTTTTATTCTTCAAATTTCCTTTATAAGGTTGATGAATATTTTTATTACAAATTTAAGATTAAAGCAAAATATTTTAATATAAATCATTTTCAGAATGTATAATCTAAAGAATAAAATTGTCTTTTTTTGCGGTACTTCCGTTATAAATATTCGGTTTCAAGCAAAAATGTCCCTATTATTGTCTTTTGATTTTTTCCCTCAAAATCAGTAGAATCTACTGATTTTTTCCCTCTCCAAGGTTGCTGGTATGTAAATATATTCATGTACATAAATCCATATATATACATCTTGTTTTATTATTATTCTATGTTTCAAGGAAATTTATATGGTTTTTAGGTAAAACAAATATTCCCTAAATAATAACAATCCTATTTAATTTTTTGTTTTCTAATGCATTTACTGGAGTATTTTCTTGAAAGTCGGAACCAAATGTTTCTAGCAGTTTTTATAATATCATGCAATATTTGTTTTCTTAGATCCTTTGGTGAATTAATAATACATACTTGTTAATAAGTTTCTGATTACTAATAGTATTGTTTTACTATCGGCTGCAAATTCAAAAATAACGATTTTCTTCTTTCCATTTGGTTGTAGTATTTATATTAATGAAGAAAATACTCTTGATTTTTTGATTAACTTTATAAGTTATTCTCAACAATGCGTTTATTTGAATAACTAATCTACGCCGTTGTTGTTTGCTCATCCTCTATAAGCAATTTATCAATCCGGTTTTTGTTTTTACTCTTTTTGGAACGAGAATTTGATGAATCTTTTCCTCGGATCAGATAGATAATTTAAGATCAAGATATACTGTTTTTGTTGATAAAATTAAAATAAAATAAAATTCAAGAAATGAAAATATTAGAATATTTTATAATAATTTTGTTTTTGTATGGTGCTTTATAGATTTAGCTTTTATCTCAAAATCATTTAGTTCGCAATAATTTTCTACATGATGTAATTTATTCCTCAAAATGATAACCAGCATATTTTTCCTTTTTACTATACTTAAAAATATGATTTATAATTTCATTTACCCGCAATGCTTAGTATTATGTGGATATTCATTACAAAGGTAAAATTCCAATGCTAGGCAGAAAAAATTATGCATTTTTGAGACTAGAATAATTAGGGTAATTAATATTTATCTGCAGATAATTGAAAACACTAATTTATGCATATATTATATTTTTTAAAAAGACTGTTTTGATGTATTTCTATTGTGAAGATATATTTTTTACAACACTTGATATGCTTTCCCATATAATATAATGCTTAGAGTGATTGATAGACACTTTTTATTAACAATTTTCATTAAAAAATATTTTGGATGAGGAAAAAAATTTTTAGTTATTAAAAATTGATTTAGTTCATTTTGAAATAGATTATATTATGATCATTTTCATTTATATTTGCCAAAATGATTAAATCTTTGGCTTACAATATTGTACTTATAACAAAAAAATAATGCTTAAATCTTAGCAACAATCTACAAAAACATTTCTCGTCACATAAAAATATAAACAAACGAAAATTAGATTACATAATATTTTCAAAAACAATAAAACAAAATGAAAAGTCAGACATATTATATTTTATTTTATAAGATTTTGGTAAAATATAATGATTACAACAAATTAACTTATTAATGCGTAACAAATATTAACAATACAAATATTCTTCACATCATTTCTAATATAATAAAACTATTTAGTCACTGATGTAATTTAAATAAAAATTATTTCAGTTTATTTTGCATTCCACGATGAAAAATTTATAAAATTAAAACAATACTTTAAAAATCATTAATAATTTTATTTGAATAATACAAAAAACGAAAACAAAAATTTCGTTTTCCTTCTTAAACACTTTAGTTCAAACGGGGATTTTTTCCTGTGTTACATTTCTTTAACTTCAAACGATTATAATATTTTGTATTATAAGTCATGTATTGTTTTGCTATTTGTCAGCTAAAAGTAGTTGTAAATGACTTGCTTAGATAATTCATGTAAGAAGAATTTTAAAATGAATTAAATTCACTTTACTACATACTTGTGTAAGTCTATCGCAAAATGATTTATTATCATCTACTCTGAAGAAAAAATTGAAGAAATCTAACAAGCAATGATTTTAACTTTAAGAATCTCAGACATTCACTTAACGAAATTTACATTTCGTTTGTAATGACAGTAGTACAAGTATTTCATGTTTTGTTTCTGAAATATTTACTTCATTATGAATCATTTATGCATTTAGCATTTCTAGTTCTGAGAAATATCTAAATGATTCTAATATTTCACTTAGACTTTTTGACACAATTTCTTTCTCTTTGTACATAATGAAAAATAAACAGTGTAAGAAAAAGATAAATTATCTCTCATAAATTAAATAAGTTTTCTTTATAAATAGGTATTAAAATAAACGATGTAGTATTTCTCATATGGAGGATAAATCAATTTGTTTTTATCTGTACAAGAATACTGCATACTGAGAATGTTTTTATAATCTTCATCAAAATAATTTAGAGGATTAGCATTTATATGTATTTTTATTTAGAAATTTAAAAATGTTTAAACAGAAAAAATAAGTTATAGTTTATATTTCATATTTTTATTATTAACAAAAATTTCAAATTTAGAACTAAATGCAGGTAAATTACAGTAATAAAACTATAACTCTTATTTTTTCTATACATTTATTTAGCTTACAGTGTATGTATTCACAAAAATTTATATGATTAAAAAACTTTAAATTACAAACTATAATATCAAATCAATTTTTCGTTAAATTAATATTCATTGTGTTTGGGAATTATTTTAAAAGTTGCCATAAAAACATGAATAATATTCACAGTAAACTTAGTTATATTTTGGAGTGATCTAGTTATTGGAACAACATATATATATATATATATATATATATATATATATATATATATATATATATATATATATATATATATATATATATATATATATATATATATATATATATATGTGTATATATATATATATATATATATATATATATATATATATATATATATATATATGTATATATATAGATGGATGAGTTGTATAAAAAAGAAGGTGATAATAATCATATATTAAACCATTTGCTGAATAAACCTTATTAACCGAAAAATATTTTTATTCATTACTGTGTATTCAAAGCCAGTATTCAACGTTTACTTAACTCGAATGAAGTTAAAAATTTAATGAAGCACAATTAATAAAGCATATTTATATGTTTCTAAATTTTGTTTTTCTCCATTCTTCTCAAAAAAATTTTGTATTTTGTATGAGATCAATAATGAATTTTGCATTGCCTTAAATCTAAATATTGTTCGAAAAATATTTTAAATAAGCTAGAAATGAAATCCTGCATACACAGTTTACAATGCTCTTTGTTGTTTAATTCGTTGCTTTGTTTATTAATTTTTTATGTTTGGTTTTGAAGTTTCATAGAGAGTTTGAAAAAATATTTTAAAAATGTATAAAACGTGATGAAAAGCACATTTCATTATTGTGCTGTTTACATGATTTGTTGAATGCCACTATTTTTAAAGACCCTGCTGTACCAGCAGCTGAATGGTTAGTTTTTGATACAACAGCTTCCTTGTTAAAATCCCACTTTATAGATTTAAATGCTTATAATGGCTTGAAATCGATTTTAAATTAGGCACTGAACTAATAAACCCTCTTAAGGGATAAAAATGTCCGTTGAATGACAAAAATGATAAACCCTAAAAAGCAATGATTAAACATAAATAATTTTTTAGAAACAAATTTCAAAACATTGAATTTAACATAAATGTAAAATTCTTTTAATCGTAATTAATTGGAAATACAAAATGAAAATTTTTTAAAAATATTTTCTCGATTATAGAATTTAGTAAATTTCAAACAGTTGTAAAAAATATTTTCTGAAAATATTGTTGATTCCTTTAACTTTTGGCATTCTCATACAAACTAAATAGTTTTGGTGGAATGAAATTACATTTTCTAATTTTGAAGGTCTTCAATTTTTAAATTCATATGGATTCACTATAACACTAACATTTTTGATTATATATATATATATATATATATATATATATATATATATATATATATATATATATATATATATATATATATATATATACACACACACACACACACATATATATATGTGCGTGTGTGTGTGTGTGTATGTGCGTATATAAATACTAGTACTTATACTAATAATAAAGTTAAGTGTCATTGGATTGTGCTCCATAATCTTTTTTTAGGAAATGTGTGTGGTAATAGGGAAAGTAATATAATTGGATTTCATTTTTTCGCCAACTAAACAGAATAATGTCCATGGTGTATAGAATATTCTTTTGAGGTCATCCACTTTCTTGGCCATGTCTCAAATCTTATTGATTATTTTTCGCAAGGCTACCTTATTGGTCAAATGAAATCTGCAGAAATAATTCTGACTTCGATTTGCTTTAAATAAAAAAAGAGTACAATTGTTGTACAAAGTATAAGTACAAAAAGTGCAAAGTATAATTGTTGGCGATTGTATATTAATTTGAGTTTCTCATATCAAATTTTCTCAAAATTATTTATTAAGCAACATCACATTAAAGAATATTTTAATACACTTTCAACAATGATAAATGCTGAGAAATTAATATATTTTATTTTTTACTAAAAACATTTGATAGAATTTAACATTTTTAACTCATCTTTAGAATAAATAAATTGCTCCCTCTTTGTTTGGACCGAGTTGGTCTTTAGACTGTACAAAAATTAGTTTCATCTTACAAATCTCATTCATTAATTTCAATTCAAAAATTACAAATCTCATTCATTAATTTTTAACGAATATAATACAAGATGAAATACGCTTTCATAAAATTTTTAAAGAAAGTATTATATTTTATAATTTTTATATAAATACACACACACAGACACAGACACACACACAGACACACACACACACACACACACACACACACACACACACACACACACACACACACACACACACACACACACACATATATATATATATATATATATATATATATATATATATATATATATATATATATATGTATGTATGTATATATATAAATTCGTTTGAACTATTTGGTGATATTTTCGAGGTAATGTTTCAATAATAGATTTAATTGATTAACAACAAGAAAATGCATTGCATGAAAAAAGAGATCATAGATTAAAAAATATATATTTTATAGATCATGCAAATTATTAAAAATTATAAGAATTGGTATTCATATTGTAGAGCAGAATCTTTGTTTAAATATCTTAAGATACATAGAAATAAAAAAACTAATTATGTAAGAAAATATAAAATTTATAACATTGGATCACGCACGCAATAATCTCAAAAGCACTTTAAAGTAACATTAAATGTTTATTATTTGGAAGAACAAAATTTAAGCATTTTACATTTTTTATATTCCTATCAAAAATTTAAGCACTTTGCGTTGTTTTTTAAAGATGCCATAAAAAATAGGTCAAATTAATCATGAAGGAAAAAGATCTTAAGGATGGAAGACTGATCCACTTTTCACTATTTTGAATCTTTGTTCATTCAAACGAAATCATATTCCGTAAATGATGAGATTAAAAAGCAAAAGATTAAAGGTGATTAAAAAGTAAAGTTTTAATCAAACAATGAAATAATGCATCTGTAACAATAATTTACTCAATTAGACATATTTAAGTCATTGAGAAAATATTTTCCAGAAATAGGAAAATCAGAAACAAGTTATGCTTTATTTTTAATGATTCGCGAGTGTATTTGGTGTAGAGCGGAGTTTTCTACTTTCTCTGTAGCTCGGTGGCGTAGTGGTAGAGCTCCACTCTTTCAAGGCATTTGACAGAGTTTCTGTCTTCAGGTTGGTTTAGATTGACTCAACACTTCTATAGAAAAAATAGTTATATATATGAATTACGAGAAAATGTGCTTTTGTAATAATCAGGAATCACATTGAAAAGAACTATTATATAAAAGAATAATCATGTTTATAGATTATTTTATAATTAAGAGACTAATCATGTTTTACGATTAAAACATGATGTTTTTGAAATATATTTGAAATTTATATCTTCCTTTATTATGGTTTATATTTTACTCTAATTCTGTGTCGATGACGTCCAACTTTCATACTAATACATAAATCGTTATAATGAGAAAGTGTGTATTTATTGTCATTAAAATAAGATGAATTTATTCGTTATTGATAGATTGTATTTATCAATTACATAAAATATTAGCAATAACTATTTTTTCTTTAATTGTAACAGTATTTGTGTGAGAAAATTTGAAAATAATCATCAAAATCAGAATGATAAAAGCATGTATATTTTTTCTATAAATTTTTTGTACACAACTTAACTGTAAGTTTGATGATAGATTTTTCGAAAAAATAAAGAACACTCGTTCATATAACTTTATTTTTAATTAATCTACAAAATAAATTTTAAAATCTTTGTATTTTGTATATTTTTGCTTTAAAAATATTGCGACTTTAAAAAAATGTTTCGTACATAATTAAACATAGATTATATTCAATATACTTTATCTAAACGAAAAAATGCTTTAATCTCTTTTCTTTTGTAAAATATACATTTTGAAAATGTATCAACATGTCAGATTGAAGGTTGCTAGTAAACTTTATTTTTGTTCTTTTGTAAAGAAAGGGTGCTTATTCTCAATACAAATTAAAAAGCGCAGGTAAAATGTTTTGGGCAAAATGCTTTCAGTTCAATGTAAAGTAAAAAATAGGGTACAGTAAAGGAAACAGTGGTTTCTTATCGATTTGTGAGAGAACGACAGGAAAACTTTCGGAACTCTCTTTAGAAGTTTCTTTATTGATTACGACAAACAGAGTTCAGGGCAAGATCCAGATGCGCTTCTGCCTTTCCGAGAGGGTATTATTTCTGGTTCCCTGGCAAACAAGCACTCTTGGGACTTGGGCTCGGAAATTGATGAAAAGGAAATAGAAGAAAAAGTAATTTTCTGAGAATAAGTTTACGTTCTTCTGAAAATGATGTCAAATTCTAAAGAGAGAGTGACATTTGTAATTCCCACCGCAATATTTATAGTTTTGTCCCCTTAGAAATATTTTTTAGTTTCTGAGGGATTACAATTTATAAATTTTGCATATTTTTTCAATCCATGATATTTTAAGCAAAATTACTTATATATTTTAACAGTTCTAAGGATTTTGTAAAGTTTGAGTTTATGTGAGAAAATAATTAAGAAATCCTAACTGCCTGGTAAAAATTAATTGTATTTATTGCTTGATAATAATTACAATAGAATGGAAAGATAATTTATAATGAAATCTCTTCATTACAAATATACAGCTATCATTATACACATACAAATTAAGAAATTTCACATTATTAGTTTATAATACAGTAAGACCCCGCTTAACGGGGGGGATACGTTCCATCAAAGTAGAGCGTAATGCGAAATAGCGCTAAACGAGGCTATCTTTACATGTAAATATTGGGGTTAGGGGAAGATGGCTAGGAAATTGGTTAGGTATTAAATTTAAAAAGCATGTTTTTTTAATAAAAATAAAACCAAACATTTATTTCTTAAAGCCCAAATTAATACCACATTATTATTTCTTGCAAAAATAAAAACAAAATATAAATAACAAAATGAATATTCTTAAAAGAAAACAAATAAAATTCTAAGTCAGTCATATTTAGTTAGCCTTCCGCGTTTTCAGTGTTCTGCCTTTTGTGACAAAAGCATCTAATGTTGTTTGCCTTTTTCTTTTGCGTTGTTCTCTTAAAAGTTCTTCATAAACGGATAGAGCATCTCTAACACCACACCTTACTTTTGAGCTCCTGTCAAAATTCGGATCATTTTCAATGAATTGATCCATTATTTCAGTTATGGTAGACAAACTCCTTTTTACAAACGCCATCGAAAGTTGTTTTTGCTCTTCTTCTGAATCACTGCTGACAACATTTTTGTTTTCTTCTTGTTCTGTTAATTCCTTGAGCTCATCATTAGAAAGACTAGCCGCTGCTTCTTGAATTATTTCTTCGACATCTTCCACATTTACCCCTTCAAAACCGGTTTGCTTCATTAATTTCACTATCTCTTCCACTATTTCATCCACATCGACAGGGTGTCCAACGTCATCGCTCTTCGAATCCCCGTATGCTGCGAGCGATTTCGTGGAATCCCCGGGTTGAAATAAAAGAGCGCTAAGCCGAAACAGCGCTAAACGAAACAGCGTTAAATTTACAAATTGCACTCAGAAATTAAATTGTATCTGCAACTCAATTCTTAATATGTTAAAGTAGTTAAAGTTTCTTTTTAAAAATCAAAAATATTTGTTTATCCACATAATTTTATAAAATAATACTTAAATTTATCTTAAACTTAGTGGTTATAATTTAAATGAATATCAGAAATTAGTAAAAAATAAAAATCACAAGGTTTATAACAAATCATTTCTGAATTCCGAACAATTTGGAAGAATTAAAGTGAATACTTTGATTAAGAATGTTTAGAAATGCAACATTGTTTCATGCTTTTTTTTTTTTTTACTTATAATTTGTTAAATTAATCCGTAAATTAAATTACCGTAACAGTGTAAATTTTTTATGCGAGAAGTTTTCTTGATAATATTTTCAACTTCCTCAATATTTTAATTTCTACTTAAGTCGTGGTAGCCTAGTTGTTAGGGCATTGGCTTTTGGCTCGGAAGTGCGAGATTCTGTCCCCAATGCCGCCAAAGAATCACTGAATACATGTGATATACGTGATCGTTAAATCTGTGGACTCAAAATTCCTGTGGTCAGTCGTCCAGCAGTTACCATGGGTATAATGGTCTGGAGAAAAGTCCCTTCCCCTCCAGATCAATGAAAAATTTAAAGGAGTGGATCCTCATTTGGTACCAGCTATCGGAGGAGGTTAGAGGAAAGTTGTACTTTCATCTTCGTAGTGCTCTTTAAACGAAAAATGCATCCATCTGACTTAAATTCACATAGCCGTCGGCAGAACGAGCTTGGCTAGTCCAAATGTCATAGGTAACAACAACAATATCTGTGTTTCATATGGAATTTAAATGTTTTCCTCATTTTGCTTGAGAATTTTCAAATTTTAATATTGAAGTCAAAGGAATAATTGCTGTCCAATAAAAAAGCAATAAGCGTGTCCTCTTTAATATGGGGCTTGCTCATTCCTCAATACAATGATTATTTCGCTCAAAATTTTTACACTCAGGAACATATTGTCTGACTGTCCTTGAAGTAACATTCTTCAAACAGCATTTGTTTCATTTGTTGGGTGTTTCCCAGAAACTGTATTAGTGCCGCAAGGTGTCTCTGCAAAGCCTCCCACACATTTTCTATGTTTATGCGTGTGATAGCTTTCCTTTCAAATATCAATGAATACCAAGTTAAATCTTATTAGCAGTTGAAATTTCATAATAGAATTTTGTACAAATAATAATATTAAATCATATAACTGTTACATTATTTTAAAAATGTTTAATTTAAATAATGTTATTCCCTACTTGATCGCATTCGTAAATATAATAAGCAAACAAGAGTGTGTGTATATATATATATATATATATATATATATATATATATATATATATATATATATATATATATATAAGTAATTTAATTTTACAATATTTTTCTGTCACTTACAATTTTTAATGCATTATTATACAGGAAAATTAAACATCTTTTTTAATACAAAATAATTAATCAAATATTTAAAAATATTTTTTGTTCAAAAAGTCAATAATTGTTTTAAGCAAAAGTTACATTTTCTATCCAACGTATACAATATATATTGAAGCTTTGAGAAATTCATTGTATCAAAATTACTTTACCTGTAAAGTAATAATAAAAAAACAGTATCTTATGAAAAATGTAGCAGCAAAAATTCATCTTATAAAATCTCTCAAGAATTTTTGCGATAGTATGTACAGGTTACTTATTAGCATTTTGCAAAAAACCAAAATTTTTGAATGTTATCTAAAATGTAATTTTTATTTTATATATTGCAAGGATAAACTTAACTAAAATTAACTTAAATATTTGGAATATTAAAAAAGGGTTGAAAAGTAACTTGTTAATCCTCATTATTTAAACATGTTAAAAAGTACATATTCTAGTTTAATCTAAATTTTGCTAACTTATGAAGTATTATTTACTTTTTTGCTGCTTTAAATATTCTTTGATAAATTGTGTTAAAGTCTAAAATATACAAATAAAGATTAATGATGGTTTCTTGTTATTTATAATTTAGTACTTTTTATATTAAAATTAAAATTATTTTTTAAATAACAAAAATTTATTTAATGAATAAATTATATTTATTTTCTTTTTTATTTGCGCATAAAAATATAAACTTAAAAATGCTTGATATAATCAGAAATTTTAAAATCTACATATCCTATTTGAGTAAATTAAATTATATAATGCTTATTTTAGTTATTTTTAAATAATTTATAATATAATTCACATTTTATCACTAGCTTATAGTTAGGCAGTATAATTTATCATAGATATCACACAATGATACTAATTCAAAACATGTATTTTTAATTTTCATACTATTTAAATGCTTGAGATAAGACTAAAAAGTTATTTTAACAGAATATAAAAATTTCCTGACGTTTATTGATAAGTTTATCAAATATAATCATTGTCAGAATTTTTTAGCTTCAAGTTAAAAGTATATTTAAATTCTGATTAGCCCAAATGCAAAAGTTTTTGATCAATAACATTTGGGAATTTTCTTGAGATATAATTATAACATTACTGTTTTTCATTTAATAAGATTTTGCTCAAAATATTTTTAGCAATACTTATAATTATTAAAATTATTCAACTAATTTTGACACCAATATTTGTCATAAATTTGCAAGGAACATAATACAGATAGCTTAGACAATTTAATAAATATCTGATCAATTTATTCATTTAAATTATGAAATTTTAGGTTACGTAAACTAGAATTAAGGATACTGAAGACAAATAAAGTGTCGAGTATCAACTCTGAGTAAAATATGTATTCATGAGTACTTTATGTGAAGAAATTTCTTAATTATATTATATTACAAATAAAACTAATAAAATTATATTATATTACAAACAGCAAAAATAAATTTAAAATTGCAAATATAAGAGTATTATAGTTGATTTCCTTTTATGCCTTTAAAATCTGTGCTTATTAGTCTGTAATGGAACAAAATATAAACTAGAAGAGTTAATTTTATTCACATCAAAGAGCTTTATTCACATAGAAAAGAAAAATTTAAAAGCAAAATTAACAATATAAAACATAAATTACAAGTTTCAAAAAAATAAAAAATGGTAAATTACTTTCTTGTGAAATAGTTACAGTTTTTGATTAATTTATGTGTGATGCGCTGAAGTTGCCAATTTTTGGTACAAAATAATAAAAATCAATAATACCCAGCTCCAATGATATAGTTATAACTTTTCCTTATCACTTCTTTCAATCTAACTTATATTAGTTAAAAGTAAAAACAAATACCTTCTCTGACATGAAATGTTATCATTTCATTTCACGTGAAGTTGCTTGCGAGCAAAGAAGAAGTTTCTTTTCTGTTACTCGCAACTTCTGAGCTTTGTTTCATTCTTTATACTACATAGACTTTTGATCGTTCAGAAGAAAAGAATCTTACAAAACTTTTTAATTAAAACAGTTATTTAATACAATTTCTTTCATTGAAAATTATAGAAAATATTTGTTGAAAATAAATGAAAGTTCAATAGTTTTCAAATTAATATAGCAATATAAATTTAAATTTATATTATATCTTTACAGTATATATATATATATATATATATATATATATATATATATATATATATATATATATATATATATATATATATATATATATATATATATATATGCACTACTGGCCATTAAAATTGCTACACCAAGAAGGAATGCAAATTACAGAACGTCATTTATTGGACACATACACTATAGTGTAAAGAACAAGCGATTAGATTTACAGGAAATTAGTATGTATAGATCTTGAGAAATCAGTACCCAGAGCAGCCACCACTGGCTGCAATAACAGCATTTATCTGCCTAGGCATGGAGTCAAACAGAGATTGTAATGCATGTACGGAGATCTCAGTCCATGCAGCTTCAACACTATGCTACAGTTCATCGTCAGTAGTGGATAGTGAATGATGGCGTGCCAATCGCTCGGCAACCATTGACCACACGTTCTCAATTGGTGACAGATCAGGAGAACGTGCCGGCCAAAGTAACAGTCGAACCTGTTCTGTACGAAGGAAGTTAAGAACAGTACGGGCAACATGCGGTCGTGCATTATCCTGTTGAAACAAAGCATTAGGGAGGCCTCGAAGATAGGGCAGAGCCATGGGCCTTAACACATCCGAAATGTAATGGTTGATGTTCAAAATGCCGGTAATGCGAACAAGAGGTGATCTAGACGTGTATCCAATGGCACCCCATACCATCACTTCAGCAGATGGGCCAGTATGGCGATGTCCAATGCAAGCTGGCAATGCGCGTTCTCCACGATGCCTCCAAACACGGATGCGGCCATCATGGTCCTGTATACAGAACCGAGATTCATCTGTAAAGATGTCGTGATGCCATTTCCGCGTCTAGGTTCATCGCTGATCACACCATTGAAGGCGCTCCTGTCTGTGACGCAGTGTCAACGATAAACCGAAATCCCGGTAGACTATAATCCTTCCTCGATCAAAGTCAGACACGTGCTGATAGGCATTTCTTCTTCTTACACGAGGCATTACAACAATTTTCTTTGCCGAAAACAACGTTGAAACGGAAATTGAGTATGAGAAAACTGCTGTCAAATCTTTTATACACATTGTAGATGTCGCTACTGTTGCCTGCTTTGTATGAATGCGCTGAAAATCTAATCATTTGCATATCACAGCAAATTCTACCTGTCATGCAAATTTCACGTGTGTGGTGTGCCGTTTTCCTGGTGTAGCAATTTTAATGGCCAGTAGTGTATTTTAAGTTATTGCTAATTGTTATATGTTGCAAGAGTGAATTTACTTAAACAGGACCAATAAGAAGAGATGCACATGTTTAAACAGTCATTCCCAGAGAATCACTTCACTTAGAGGACATTGCGACCATGATATATTTAATGTGTCCCTGCCCCCATTAAAACGACGGATCTTTGTTTAAGCAAGTTATGACTCAGTACCTTTCGATAATGCGAACGGCGTCTTAGCTGGCCATAGCAAATTTTATAACTGACGATGATTATTTTCATTTAGATAGAGATATAAAAATATTAGTCTCCATCACAAATCTTTTTATCTGGCAGCAGCAATCACTGTATGCTTCAAACCCCATAGTTAATGAGAATTACTCCTAAATTTCAGTTTAGGTGCTTCACTACCTCATGTACACAGTTTCTTCATTTTTGTGAACTTATTTTCATCAACACGTTGTCTTGTAACAAGAAACTGAAGGACGAGTTTTGAAGGAATTAATAGACTGCAAATTATGATAAAAATTCAATGGCTGGGTAAATCAATTATTTCATTAAATGTACTCCTCTCTAAAATTGAATGTTTTCTGATATATACATACATACATACATACATACATACATACATACATACATACATACATACATACATACATATATATATATATATATATATATATATATATATATATATATATATATATATATATATATATATATATATATATATTATTCTCCGGGATACTCAAATTCTTCTAACTGAATATGTTCAATAATAATTATTTAAGATGAAATAACCTGAAAAAATATTAAAAGAAAGATTAAAAGAAACAAGATTCTTTTACATCTGTAAGAGAATCTTGTATTTCTGAAAAATTAAATATTAATATAGATATTAAAATGAAGATTCTCCTTTCTTTTAATGTTAATTATGCTAAAATATGAAAAGTATGAGTGATTTTCAATTAGAGGAATGTAAATGTATTTAATATAGATGGATATTAAAATCAAGAAAATGAAGTGAATATAATGTTACGAACATTAAGAATTAATTTTTTAAAATTGAATCTTTTTTTTTCTCATCAGGAGAAGAGGAATTAAAGATAGTGTGTTTTGTATTTCTTCATATAAATATTGTAAGCAATACAGTTTATACAAATGAACTGTTCTCATATGTTTTAGATATAAGAAAAAGAAATGAAAAGCTGTATTATTCATTTCAAATAAAAGGAAAAATTGAAAAAAAAATTAAGTATATGTAAAAAAAGTAAAAAAATATAATAAAACACAGGACTGTAATCTTTTTTTAAAATAGTTAATGATTCTAGAAAATTTACTAATGGTCATTGTGGAAAAGCACAAATATTTGAAATATTTATAAAATTGCTGAAAGAATTATTTAAAGAATATTATGAAGGTAGGAACTTCGAATGTAAGAAACTTACAAATAAGGAAGAATAGAAGAAATGTTAAGTTAGAAGGCTATTGCTCTGTTGCTCTTGAATGGAATTATTATTAAAAGTAAAAAAATGGTATTCAATTATATTTTAAAATATATATCAGTGTATGTAAGTATTTACACACATGATTGAAAATTTGGTTATTTGTTACTGAAAAATAATATTATTTTAGCTTTTCAGGATGAAGTTCTGAATATACTTAGTCTTGTGTTACATATTGATTATGAAAAAGCTTTATTAGGAAACTTATTGAAGCCTACAGTATGAGATAACGATTGACTTAAACTCTGCTGTAAAAAACTGACATTCCTTGAAAGATAAAGATTGTTACAGAACAAACTTGTTTCCTTATTTTTCTTTTTGGATTATTTTCACTTCAGATGTTGCCAAATAACGAGATTTCGCCTTAGCAAAAAAAAAAAAACACCTTCCGCATGTTTGCTTTCATTTTCGAGAATAATGAACAAACGTACACCGTTTATAGTTTACAAGGCAATCCCCAGAGTAATGAAGCTTACATGAGATAAGAGAAACAACAAAAGGGTTAATGTGATAATAAGCACCCAGATAAAGAAAGGTGTATAATATAGATTTTTCTATTTTTCAGAATTTACTCATGCTTTGCTGATTGTTGCTGTTGGTCAACAAATGTGAAGAAGTAAAATAAGTTTTCAATTATTGTGACATAACAAATAACTTTTATTAAATTGATTAGCTTAAGGTGAGTTTTTGCTTGATGAATATGTATAAAAATTTTGGAATTTCTTAAGCGATACTAAGTTATATCACTCTATTATAATTATAAATTTTTAATTAAAAATATACTTTTTAATTACTGTGTACATCAAAATCTTGATAAAATTGCTTAAAGAATCTTTATTAAAAATTAAGAGAATGAATTTTTTTAAGTTAAAAAATAATTAATTACAAGTTCATATTTAAATGTAATAAATAAGGAATTTAAATACAAATATCAATTCAATATTTCTCATAAACTAAATTAAAATGTGTTATTTAAAAATGATGTATACTAAAACTGAGATTCTCACATTTTGACTTAGATGTGTTTTTCTTGTTGTTGTTGTCGTGTGCCATCTAGGCTGGCAATATTGGGTGCGCTGCTCCACTTTTTCAACTGAACCCTATTTTGGTGTGGAATCCGACTTCTTCAGTTCACACATGCCATAGGGACCCGTTTATAGGGTAGGCAACCATTTACAACTCATTCATACACAGAAAGGACAAATACAGGATCGATAGTATATCCATGCCCGAATTGGGATTCGAACTGAGGACCTCCCTATCCGTAGACAGGGACTCTGACCACTAGACAGGGTGGGTGGCTTTATAATTACTTTATATTGTAATTGATTACAATCTCCCTCACTGGGTTGATGGAACTCTGTGGGTTGGGGACGTGTCCACATTAATATGGGACATCCATAATCTTAACATTGGAGTGGCGTGGATGTGGAGAGGAGGGTCCAGCTAGGGATTGACCTCGTCACCTGACCATGGTTCAAAATTACGAGGTTCTTAGTGATCAACGAGTATTCCATACCCGTTAACCATAAGGTAAAGGCCGGGGCTTACCGGCACTTACATTTAATTGGTATAGGAAATCCAGTGTAAGAAATAAAATAGTTATACTAAGAATTGGGAAAGAGCAAACTATTTGACATTTTAACAATTTCTCTGTAAATTTGATAAATCAGTATTTCCTTTCACAGTGTCAAATAATAGCTCACGATAGTTAATTTATTGACATATAATTAATAATAACATTATTAATTAGTTATTTTATGCCAAAATTTAATGATGTTTTTGGAGATTACTTATGAGAGTTCGTAAAATGAAAAAATGCCATTATAAATTAAAAGTGCTTCACTTTGTTTCTGTTGCATTACTTATAACAGTCTTTAAGAAAATGATTTCTTCTTTAGTCTTCTAATAACTCATTAATTTTAAAGAATCAAAATTAAGTTATTAACTCCATATATCATATCAAGATAAAATTCCCATTATAATTGATTTAAATTGCAATAAATAATTCTTAAAATAATTTTTCAAATAATTAATATTTATTACAATGTTAAATCAGATTACGCTTTCACAATTTACTTTGTAATTTAAAGAATAATAATATTGACAACCATTTCTCAGAAATTCCCCCCAAAAAAAAGGCGCATGATATTGTGGATAAAAACTCTTCTGATCAATGCAATTTCCTGACAACTTGAAAACTGCATTACAGTGCATTTTAAGAAGATAAACGTTTAATTTCATTCAAATTGATAATAACAAATATATCTCAGTTTGGTAAATACATTTTTTTATCCGCAAATCATTAAAATATTATCATTTTTGATATTGAGAAATTTCGAAAACAAGGATATCTAATTAAAAACGATGTAATAAGTAAGATGAAAAATATGTATTGAAATTTTATATAAAATAATGTTCATAATCTTCACTATAGGTTTTTTACAAGGAAAAGGATATCTATGTAAAATTTTAATTGCAGATTATAAGTTATAAAATTTTTGTCAATACTTCTCTGAAACACGTTGAAGTATGAAATTTTTAAAATAAATTCTAATATTCAATAAATATAGAACGTTTGGAGTGCGATGTTATTCATTAAGTAACCAAAAGTAAATACACTGTCCATCATTAAAAATACAACACCAAGAAAGAGTTGCCAAAAAGAAACGAAATTCGGCAAACAGAGAGAAACAGCAGCCAACAATAAGTGATCTATATTTCGAAATGAAATGCACAATACAGGTTGAGAAAAAAGTCGGGTCAGTAGGTTGCAGTACTACCTGGACAGCGATACACGAAGCAATACGTCTAAACAAAGAGATAGAGACAGTACGGAGGACTATCTGAGTAATGGCTCTCCATTCCCTGTCAACCATCGGCACAAATGCCGAAGCTGAAGAAGGCAGTAGAGGGTCTCGAAATGGCGTCCAATCATATTTCAAACTTATTCAATTGGTGAGAAAGCTTGGCAAGCATGGTGGGCAGGGAAACAGCTGTACACTTTGCAAGCTGGTGTACGATAGCGAAAACTTGAGTACCATCTTGGATCGGCGCAATTGGTCGATCTTGAAAAGGATTATGTTCATTGTGTCGGACGACATTCCAATGATGGAATACCAGCGTGCCATCGACGATGGTCCGGTCGAGAACTGGGATAGAGAGTAATAGTATAGGAATTGATGGTAAATAAAAAGAGTTGTAGGGGAATTGACTGTAAGGTGACGTACAAATCTTCCACGAGATGTACTGTTTGCCAACATTAGAAATTGAGTGCCGGCGATACTTCTCGCCTCATCAAGGAATGGTTCTGTAACTCATCTACCAAAGCAAGTGGCGGCTGTTGGATGGTAGAATTGAGTTTACCATCTTCGAGTTGCAAGGTTGACATTGACACCAGCGAACTCCCCTGTACCTAACTCCAAGGAGCTTTACCAGTTTAATGGGAGCTGCTGGAACTTTTATTTAAAGAGATATTAAAAAATGACATATAAAATTATTTTTTACAACAGTTGAACATGTGTGATTATCTTACAACATATTTTAAAATATGCAATCAATTTCCGGTTAAATGTAAAGATGAAAACAATATGACAATATAATGGGTTTATGGTGAATTAAATACAATTGACATTATAATTGTAATTTTGAAAAGTTCTTGATTATAATTATATAAATGTTAAAAATCAAATTCAAAAAGTTTTTGATATTTTCAAAGACTAAGCTTTACTTTGGTCAAAGCATGTTTTTAACTAAGTTGTAGAAGAGTTCCCAGTCCAACAAACTAAGTTTTCATTGTTTATTAGGAATTCAACTGTTTTATTTAATTTTGCTCTCGCTGTACGATTTTTCAGAATTCTCTTCTTCCAGAGGATCTTCCAATTTTCGCTGGGTATGGCAAAATGCCAGGATAATGTTAAGGGGCAGGTTGTGAAGAAGTGGAAAGGATTGCCTTCTTTTCCACAAGTACAATCTTTGGAATCAGAAATATGGAACCTGTGGAAGTAAGATGGAAATGGTCCGTGGCCCGTAAAGAAGAGTACCTCATTCCTTGTCCAATTAAGGGTTTTCCTGCTAACTTTCGGTATCATCTCGTGAACATTTCTTCCAGTTATTCCATTATCCCAATCTTCCTGCCAGCAATCCATTATCCAGTTATCAAGTAAAGATTTGGTATGACAACGTGGTAGTGGTAGGACCTGAGAAGAATTACTTGATAGGGCAGCCACTTTTGCAAGTCTGTCTGCTGCCTCATTTCCTTCTGTACCTTGATGGGCCCTTACCCAACCAATCCTGATGTTATCTGAAGTTGTTAGGAGATCTTGCATTTCGCGTACCATAGGACATTTGTTAAGAGGATTAGATAAAGATTTAAGGCATGCTTGACTATCTGACCAGATGTTTGTTGGAAGAGGTTGTGAAGCAGCTACTTGAATGGCTTTACGCAGAGCATATACTTCAGCTTGATATACTGTGTTCTCGGGTTGTAGCCCAGTACTCCAAGTACTTTGTAATCCGAGTTCAGAATATATTATCATTCCGGATCCAACTTTTTCTTCTATTTTTGAGCCATCTGTGAAAATTGTTAGAAAACCTTCACTGTAACATGGTATATGATTTTGCTCATGTATTCTTACTTTGCTCTCTATATTGAAGACTCCAGGGTGGATTGTTTCTCCTTTTATAACTTTCTCAATCAAATTTGGTGCAGGAAGAATAGGATCAACTTCACAGGGAATTTGTGCCCTTGCATGCCTTATAAACTTTGCCTCGGCTTCTATTTTTAGGTAGAGAGGAGCTATTCCAGTTATAACTTGAAGAGCTGCTGTAGGAGTCGTTCTAAACGCACCAGTGATGTTTAGTAAAAATCTTCTTTGAATCGTAGTAAGTAATTGCTTTGCCCTTGTTGTTAATGGCGTTCCCCAAATTGCTGCCTTATGCGCCAACATCCTCTCAATTACAGTTTGATATAGTATAATTCGGTGTCTTTGGGAAATTCCCCAATTGTTTCCTGCTATCCTTAAGAGCTTTTGTTGTAATGCCATAGCTTTATTGGCCTACGATTTTAAATGTGCGATGAAGTTTAACTTTTTGTCAATTATTACTCCTAGAAGTTTAATTGCGTCTTTTTTCATCACTCTGCTGTTTCCCCAAAATATTTGTGGACCACGTTTAAGCTTTGATATTAGAATATATTTAGTTTTTTCTAGCGAAATTTGAAGAAAATTATCATCTGACCATTTTTTAAGATGAACCAGTGCCTCTGTTGCTACTTTGCCCAATTTTTTCTCACTCTTGGCTGCTACCACAAAAGTAAAATCATCAGCAAATGCTTGAAGATGTATCATGCTTTCTGGATCATGTTGTTTTCCCATATCACTCCAGTTCTTTTTAAGGGCTATGTCTGAAATTAAATTCCATAGAATGGGACCACTACAAGATCCTTGTGGGCAACCAATAGTTTGTTCTTTGCTGGCTAAACCATCATTAGTTGGCATAATGATTCTTCTATCTTCAAGATTACTGTTAAGTAATTTTTTAATGTTGTAAGGGCATTTTGTGGTTTCTAATATCTGTTTTAATTTGTAATGTTGAACTGTATCAAAGGCTCTTTTGATATCAATCGTGATTACGGCAGTGTGTAGTTTTGCAGCTCTGCATAAGTTAATCTTATTAATGAGTGTCATAAGGGCATCGTCCACTGATCTGCCTTGACGAAAGCCAAACTGGTTGCAATTAAAATAGCCAGTAGATTCTAAATAATAATTAAGTCGTTTTGTTGTTAATTTCTCTAAGAGTTTACCAATAGTGGGTAGGAGAGAGATTGGTCTATAGGATTGAACATCATATTTGTTTTTACCTTCTTTATGAAATAATATAATTATGCCTATTTTGAGGCACTTTGGAAAATAAGACATATGTAAGCATTTGTTTAGGAGTTTGTATAGAAGATCTGGAAAGCTATTATGTATGCTCTTAAGGATTGAGTTATCTATTCCATCATATCCTGGTGCTTTACCCCTTGGTAGAAACTTTATTGTTCGTGCAAGTTCCTCCTGGCTAAAGGGTATGTCATTCTGAGTAAATTCAATATCAAAAGGTGGTTGCAATGATAAGGGAATTTGATAGTTCTGGGAAGAGATCTTCTAGGATCTTATTTGCTGTGTCCAGTTGAGATCCTTTAAATATGTTTGAAGATAGGTTAAAAAGGTTGGAGGGTGAAATACTTTTGTTGAACGCTGATTTATATACTTTCCCAAATGGGTCTTTGGCTGCTGAGCAGAAATTTATCCACGCATTTTTCTTGGCAGCTCTAATTAATTTATTATAAGAAGCCACTTTGCTTTTATAGATGTTACAGAACTGTTCTTTTTCATTTTGTTGGCCACGTTGAATTCTTCTCCTTATGGCCTTAAGTTCTTTCTTTTTGATTTCTAGTGATAAAGACCACCAAGTAGGTTTAACACTTAAACTTTGTTTTTTGGTTTTGAAAGATTTTGAGCAGCATTCGGAAATTGTACTTTGTAGTCTTGAAGTTATATTTTCTAGTTTAGAATTTGTGTTTGCTGTATCAATAGACTTTTGGAAATCTTGAATATAAGGACTGAGCAGATTTAAAAATTTGGCGTGGTTTCCATAAGATGTCTTATATCTTTTTATCTTCAAGCATTTGGTAACTTTGTTAAGGGTGATTGATATGTATCGATGATCGCTGAGTGTCTCTTCTTCTAAAACGTTCCAGCATATAGTATTCGCTAAGTTTCCATTAGATACTAAAGTTAAATCAGGCCAACCTTGTTGTAATCGATTAAGATATGTAGGTGGTGAGTTAGGGTTATTTAGAAGAAAAATGTTATTAGACATAATAAAATCTTGTACGAGTTCGCCCCTTGTATCATTATGTTGGTAACCCCAATTAACACTGTGGGCATTTAAATCTGCTCCGATGAGGAAGTTTTCTGGTTGTATTTTTCTGACAACTGTATCTAATTCATTAAGCGTGAGTGAAATGTCGTTTGGGACAGAGTCGGTGGAACGAGAGTTTGGTGGTGGATTGTATGCTGAAATAATATTAAATGGTTCGGAATCAACTGTAATTTTAATTGTAACTGTCGTCTCAGTGGTATGGACCAAGATTGGCTTTAAATCCCTCATCGTAACTATAATAGCTGCTTTGCAATTTTTTGAAGTCCAGTACGTCCATGCTGAAGGGACACCGATAATTCTTTCATTCAGGATGTAAGGTTCTTGAACGAGGAAAACTTTCACATCATGTTTTTCAGCTGTGACTTGTAAGACATCTAAAGGAGGTTTTGATTTTCTTAAATTTATTTGAAAGATTTTCAAGTTTGGTAGAGTATGAGTTTCTATGAAATTACTATGGTTTGCAATTGTCAAATGATTACTACATTCCATTCTTACAGACGTCTTTGTGGTGCAATTAGTTTTATTGTTTTCTTGGGTTTTGGTAGTTAATTAGACTTCTATAGTAGATACAATTTCTGGAATAGGCTGGGTGATTTGTTGGGTAGTTGTTTCCGTTATCATTGGCTTCTTTACAGTTGATACAGCAGTTTAACTTTGATGTGCAACTTTCCGTGCTATGGTTTTTACTGCATTTCCCACAAAATGGTTTTGAAATGCAATATCGGCCAATATGGTCAAAGCTTTGGCAGTTGCAGCATCTTTGTATATTTCTGAATGGCCTAACAATTACTCTCCGAAGTCCGAAGAACAAATCTTTTTTGTTTACGAGTATGTCCGTCATTATCTTGTCAGCTTCAATAACTACCTGGTGAAGTTCTTCTTTGTATCTGTGTGCTCTAATTTCTGTTATATTTATGGGGTTGTCTAATCGTTGTATTTGTGCTTCATCCTCCAATACTTTGATAATTTCTTCTTCTCTCTTTGAAATTGGGACATTAAGTAGAATAATCTTTTTGGTTGGGTTTCTTGGTTCTTCTAAGGTGTGAGCTTCTGCGGTAAGTTGTTGAATCAATTTTGATTTGTCTGTTTCATTTTTGCAAAGAATTTTGGTTGCAAATCTACCCCAAACAATCCTTTTTGGCTTAATTGAGCAGGAAAGGTTAACAAGTTTTTCCTTATGAATTTCTGGAGGGATACCCTTTTTGGGCAGAACTATGACTGTGGTAGCTTTTTCTTTTTCCATTTTCTTCTTTAATACCTCACTATATAGTGGTTTTTGGGTATTCTTCTTTGGTTTTCTCTCTTCTTCGGTGATAGATACTTCTAATCTTGATTGCATTTCGCACATCTTATTTAGTTTAGTGTTGATATTTGAAAATTGTTCATGAAGATAATTTTGAATAGAGAGTTTTTTTATTTGATTCTTCAGAGATGCTACGTGTGAGCGGTTTTCTCTTATTTAATTTCACTAAATTTTTTAGATGATTAAGAATTTTGTCTGATTCTAGTCGTTCATGTTCAGATAATACGTATTTTGAAAATTTTTGTTGCCAAATTATCATCTTTAGCTTTTCCAACATTTTACATTCAGGTTCTTGATCGTTGTAATACATGTTGTTTTCATTGTCTTTATTGATGCTAGGTTCTTTATCTAGGAAGAGCGAGACATCATCTTCATAATATAAATTAACTCTCTCTAAGTTTACGACAGGCTTGATTGCCATTTTTGCCTCTTGGGTTAAGATTCTTTTTGCTCTAGTTCCTTGCCGAGGTCTGAGAGAATAATTATCCGTTTCTTCGGTTGGGGTGGGGGAAGGAAAATCAATCTTCTCTGGATGATCCATATTTATTTCTTTAATTATATATTTATTTATTTATTTATTTTTTCCTTTTCCCTTTTATTTAGTTATTTTTCTGATGAATAATGCTGATGGGTAAGACGTAAGTGCCAAAATTATTTCAATTTATAAAGCAAATAGTTTTATTTAATAGATAGCTTAAATGGGTATAATTAAATATGAATTAATATTTTAATCTTGTTTAGAAACTACTAATAACACTTTATTGTAGAGATAATCTTGTAAATAAATTTAAATGTAGAAGTAGAAAGATAGCTAAGAGTTTGGATCTAAAATCAAATGGATCTTGAGGAATTATTGAACTGCTTGCCAAAATTTATACAAACAGCATTTGAAAATTCTAAATAGATTAAAATACAAGATAATAAGAATCTAATACAAGGATAGTAAAAAAAAAAAAAAAAAAGCTAAAAGTGAACCTAGAAATATACACGAAAACAGCATATATGACTAAGAGTGAGATTGAAGAACCGTATGGGCAAAACAAATAAAACACAATTTCCTCAAGTACTTAAAAATTAATATAAAATCAGATATTTAAGATGTTTTAAAAATGTTGATACCAATCAAATTCTAATTAAAAAAAAAGACACAATATACCAAAAGAACAAGCTTAGATGATGATAATTTGAAGTATGAGAGATAACTAATAGCAGTTGAGATACAGGTTTGATTAAAATTCGCTAATATGGTAATCAACCAAAAATAATTAGTGCCCAAAGGGTTGAGATACGAACTGCAGAAGGAGCATGCGCGGAAGCTAAAAGTGAACTTAGAAATATACACGATAATAGCATAAAAGACTAAGAGTGAGATTGAAGAACCGTAGGGAGAAAAACAAATAAAACACAATTTCATCAAGTACTTAAAAATTAATATAAAATCAAATATTTAAGATATTGTAAAAATATTAATACCAATCAAATCATAATAAAAAAGGACACAATATACCAAAAGAACAAGATTAAGTAATAATTAAGTGAATGATGACAAACTAAAAGCAAAAGATTGTAGCTCAGAAACCTAAATATTTACTTTTTACTCAAATCATGACCTTATTTTAAAATTAATTAAAATCAACAATTGCAGTCAGAAAACAATTTTTTGTATTATTTTAATCACCGGAATTTTAGGATTAAAGCAGCTAAAATTCACTCAATACAATCATTAGTTTTTGATTAATGACTAGTTAATTATGAAAAATCAACTAGTAAGAAAAGGAGAAATGGAGAAAAATATGGAATTTTAGATTCAGAAAATAAGTTATAAAATTGGATCTAATTAAAATTTCGAGATTCCGCAAAACGTTGCTATTTAAGTTATAAATTATCTAATATATGATATAGAATTTAGGCACTTACTGCTTTTCATTAATTTTTGATGTTGACTTGAAGTTAGAAAATGCTTCAATCGGAAGTATGAATTCAAAGTTCAACATAAAATCTTGCCTCATGAAAAGATTCGAAGGTTTTACTTGAGATATTTACAGGAAGCTTGGAATATCCTTTTGATGTAGTGATGAAAACTGAAGTCCTGTTACCTTTAGGTGATGAGATATTAATTATTTTGTATCCGCAAATGGAAGTCTCCAATGGCAGTGCAGGCGAAATGCCGCTTCTGTTGCTGAGGGGAATGTTGCTGCCGGAAGGGTAGCGTCACTCAGACTCCATTGATAATAAATTATTATTTTCAGAGTTTTTTGTAAATAACAAAGAAACTATTAGATGTTTGATCGTGAAATTTCGGTACTGTTTGAAAACTGAATCGAATGATGTTACATACGTTAATATTCAGCTAAGAAAAACAGTCCTTACTGCGGTAAGTGTCCGAGTAACTGTTAATTTAGTCCTCCATACATCCAGTAGAAGAATTACAACCAGTGGTCAATTATAACCAGTTCTAGAGTAATCCGTTGATTGAAGTCCTTTATAATTCGCTAATTAAAGTATAGTTCAATGTGGTGCTCTCGTTGTCGGTCGGAGGTACCGGGAAGTTGAGACTAAGCCTAGCGGCAGCTGTCCGCTCCTCCAGCCGGTAGAAAGGAGACGAATTTCCGTAGGCAAGGTGAAGCCCCTCCGGTGGGGACCGGTTTTCGTATGGGACTTCGAAAATTTTTTGAAGTTCGCTACACGTGCAACACTTAAAAATCGTTAATTAATTCACTAATTAACCAATATTTTTGAAATAAATATCCTTTTGAAGCTGAATTTGAGACCTATCCAATGATATAACTCCATAAACACAAAACCAAAGAAAACCGCCTTTTTCAATCATAGAGGAAGAGCAGCTTAAAAACACGTCCACTCCCCTCAGATCCCCCAACTCGCTCTCC
>JAJQOW010000868.1:0-77748 GCA_037975125.1 Latrodectus hesperus
TTTTTTTCTTAATTTCATAAATTCATTTTCATTTAATATTAACACTGGAACTAGATAATATAAAATTGCGATAAGTTTTATTCATGACAAAATTAATTTTAAACATTATATTTCCTGCACTGAAATTAAAATTAAAATATCAGATACCGGTTTTATTTTCAATCCCCAGTTTATTAAAAGGAATATTTCTGGGAATGTCAATGTTTAAATAAAGTCTGAATGATGAAATTCTAGAGCGTGTAACGAAGATTTAAATGTAGTCCTACGTGTTTTGTAAGAGTAACTATTAGTAGTTGCTAAAAAGAATAGTTATGTTATTCAAATCATGCGTTAATGATATGGCTTCAGAACACGAATAAAAAGACATGAAGCTTGAGTTAGGGATTAAAGATTTGATTTATTATAGAATTTAAAAGACATATTTTTCACGCTCTCGGACTGATTTTTTAAAGATGTATGTTGTAACAAAGCAACTGATTTCAAAGATCAAATATCATTTCTGTAATCCTGAAGTTGAGATTTAATTGCATGCTGAGACATAATATTTTAGCATTACTATTTTAATCTACTATAATTGATATCTTTTTCAGATTCCTATCATTGCTGAGCTACCCGTGGGAGAAAACTTACAAGATCATATTGGCTCAAACTTGAATTTTCTCTTGAAATCAGACATTCCGGAGGCTCACGAAAAACTAATAAATCCTTTCAAAATTGCTCAATACATTCAAAATAGGACTGGTAAATTATCTTTATTAATTTTTTAAAGCTCAGTAAAAGTTATTGAAAATATTTATCAATTTTAATCACGCCCTTTGTAAAGTTACATTTGTAATTAATACATGAGTCAGAGTCAATGAGAGTACGGATGGTGTCTTGAAATATGGCTCTCAATTCCCTGTCAACCATTTGATAAACCAAGAAGGTAGGTTCTGCGAATGGAGTCCAATAATTTTCTCAAACGTGTTCGGTTGGGGAGGGATCTGGCGAGCACGGTTTCCAGGGGAGAAGTTACACACCTTGCTAGGCATGTTGACGCGAAAAATGTAAGGTTTGGTGTTATCCTGGTGATAAAGGGCATTGGGTCCTCAATGAAGATAGGAAAGTGTCAAGGGCAACAGCACATCATAATTATAACACGATGGCCTGTCATAGTGCCGAGATTACGAACTACAGGTGACTTGGAATCGTACGCAATAGTGCCCCAAACCATATTGGCAAGTTGTCGCGCGGTAGGGAGTTTCTCTGTTGCTGCAGGATTGGACCTCTTTTTACGACGACGCCACGTTCATACAGGGCAATTATCACTGAAGAAATGAAAGCGAGAATTATCTAAGACGATCCTGCGCCACTCTGTCCTCCACGTTGCTTTAATTCGGCACCAATCGAGACGTTGGTGTCTATGCTGTTATATCAATGGCAGTCTTCTTAACGGACGCCATGAGTGCAAAAAACTAGCAATCACACAATCGAAGCAAATGGTTCTGCTCTATATGGGAGCCTCCAGGGTGTCTTGAGCATGCTGCAAAATTTTGGTAAACTTGCATTGCGGGGCCACCCCCGCTTCTCGTCAGACTTGTCGATTCACGCGTGCTGACGTCACTCTGGCTGCACCTACATCCCGCAAACGTTTCACAGTTCCTTGTTCCAACCATCTTCGCGTCAAAGTCAGTGCTCTGTGGGTGCGTTCAAGTGTCTGTCTCCTGTAATTTGCTGAAAGGACCAATTTGCCCTTCTCAGTCTGATCAACTTGCCTCTTGTAAACTCGTCTGTCTGCTTAAACTGACTTTGTCGACAATAGCCTGGCAATTACAGGTGATCTTTGCGATAAGAACAAACTTTCAACGATTATTTTCCAAGCAGCAATAATGGCGCGAATATTGCCCACTGTCCCAGTTCCTCAACTTTTATCTTCTCCTAAGTCCACTGGAGATATACACATTTCATATCATTTGTAGAACTCGACTGTATAATTTTCTGGCCCTTCTTTCTTGGTACGGGCATTTTCAATGTCGGTTGTGTGCATGCATGCATACATATATATATATATATATATATATATATATATATATATATATATATATATATATATATATATATATATATATATATATATATATATATATATGAAATTTTGTTTATATTTTCTGGTGTTTATCTTTTAAAGTTTATCAATTTAATTATTATAAATTCATTAAAAAATTTTAGACAATTGAAGGGACAATATTTTTTTTATCTAATAAAAGATTCAAATGAATATTTCACAATTCTTATGCGATGTTAAAGCTTATTGAAAAGATCTTCAGCGAATATCTTATTGAAAATTTCATTGATCGATAAATTAAATCATAAAAATTAAACTGACAAATAATAAAAAATTTTCGCTCTAAGTGTTTTCTTTGTTACAACTAATTAAAATGAAATATTTTGAATAACAATTCTAACATGCTTACTTTTTATTTGCTAACTCTGATAAAGCTTTTGCTGCGGCATGTTTTGCCTAAAGCTTTTTAAATATTTTCTAATTTGTGCAGATGCTTCTTATATAATTTTTATCAAAATTAATAATAATTTAAGTAAAATTGTCTAAAGAAATAAAGTCTTGATCATGAATAATTCCTTCTAAATATAAATTGTATAAATTTCCTTCTTCCATCTCAGGTTTATAGTATTTTGTGAATACATACAAATATTTATTTATTGCAGGTCCTCTAGCGTCAACACAATTTATTACTGCTTTAGGATTTTTAGAAAATGTAGATAAGCCTCATACTGATTTTCCAGACTATAAATTGTACTTTGCCGAATCATCAGCAACTCTATTTCCCTTGTTAAGCATGGGATTGAAACGAGAGGTATATTCTATTTATATCTCTTTATTATAAAAATATTAAATACTCAAAATTTATATTTTATATTATTCAAATTGTTTTCTTTCTTTCCTAATAAAGAAAAATTTTCATCTTTAAAAATATATATTGAATCCAAAATCATGAGGGTTTCATCTGCAAAAACTGCATTATTCTCTATTTTTATTATGTCTAGTTCTTTGGATCTGTGGTACATCAGAAAAAGGTGTTACGATCAAATGCATATTTTGGTTCTCATCGTCTACATATATCATTTCATTTATTCTCATGTTTTCAATAAAATACATCTTACGTTTGTTTCATGTACCTTGTAATTTCTTTCGCTCTTTGACATCATTTATATTCTTTTTGAGGACAATATAATCATCATTTGTCGTTAGTTTGATCTCATTGCAAAGCTGTTCAATGCTGAATTTGATATGTTTTCAAATTTCTGAAATGATACTATTGGTCATCCTATTGTACTCACTCCATATGTTACATTTCGATTATCTTCCAGTTCTCATTTAGCCGTAATGCTAGAAAAAATCTGTCAAATGAGCCATTTGACACAGTTGCAACTACGATGCATCTTGTAATAGATTTCATTAGTCACTCAAAATTCGTCAGAGACGTGTTGTTTGCCGTTGAGACAAACAATAATATTGCATATCGGTAATATTGCTTGCAATATTATTTACAAAGACAATATGGATCTTTTGTTATATACTGTATTTTAAATGTAGCACATAAAATGCAGTTTATAACGACAGATATTTAATATTCCATTACATTTGTTTATTCAGGGTCCTCGGTGGCATGGTTGATTAGGGCATCATTATCGGAAGGTAGTGAGTTCAAATCCGGGTCCACCGAAGATCCATTGTGTGCACTAATGACGATTGAGGCACGTTGAAACGTGCATGGTCACCACGTCACTCCAAGTGAAATGATACCTCTGGAGGTGGCAGGTCATGTATTGGGGGTCTTCTACCTTATCCCTGCTTCGAAATCATGAAGACTCCACCCAGCTGCTTCTATCCAACTGGTAGAGCCCAACTCAGGGCTAGGTATAGGGATCCATGCTGCTGCAACAATAACATTCACTTATGCCTTCCGTACTAAATTATCTTTAGAAAAATCATTTTTTTCAATCCTTCCATTTTATTCCAATATTTTCCTCTTATATTATTATTTCCTTGCTATTTAATCTAATAGTTATTTTTTTCTCTTTATTTTTCCCCACTAATATATTTCTCAAATGTAATTAAATATGTTATAATTATTTCTACAATATATCTGAAACATTCTCTTCCAATATATATCTAACATTTTTTTATGTTTTTAAAATAATAAATACTTTTTAAGGTATTTAAAAAACTGTATGGACCATACATCGGCCGTCCTTTTTACACATGTTTTGCTCATTTGCTCCAACCCCGCAGTAGAGGAAAAATTACTCTAGCGTCTGCCGATCCATATGACGATCCAATAATCGATCCTAATTATTTTGATGATCCTGATGACATTAAAGACATTATTGAAGGTGAGAAGTTTTTAACTTCTTTAAATGAACAACGTGTATTTCTTTATTACATGATTGTGCAATTTGAATTAATACATATTTATGTTAACGCATTCAATGAAGTCTAATTTAAATTAGCTTTTCTTAGTCCTACTTTCACATTTCGGCGAAAGAGACTATTTTGACCATAGTTTGCAATAAACTTTGTTCACAATTTACCAATGATGTATTCCCAAAAATATATTATTGTACTTTTTAATAAAATATAGGTAATAAAACGTAATTTTGATGATTTAATATAATTAGGAAAGGTACCCTAAATTAGACTGTATTTATTAGTTATATTTTTATTGTTTTTATTTACTAATTTATTGATTAAATTTAATATCAGGTTGTAAAGTATTTTAAAAATTAAAAAAATTCTTTCATTTGTAAATAGAAAGGTGAAATTTAATTGAGTGAAGTAATCAAAAATATAGTATGAGAAAATACTTACTCTTGTGCGTATTTTTCTCTGCCTTTTTAATTTAATTGAAATAATTTATTATACTTGTAATGATGTGGTTCTTTTTAATTATTTTTTTTTTGAGATTTGTGATCGTAATGTTGGGATATTGTGATTCCCCAAGATTTGTCTAATTTAATTTAATTGAAATAATTTATTGTACTTGTAATGATGTGGCTCTTTTTAATTATTTATTATTTTTGAGATTTGTGATCGTAATGTTAGGATGTTGTGATTCCCCAGAATTTGTCTAATTTAATTTAATTGAAATAATTTATTATACTTGTAATGATGTGGTTCTTTTTAATTATTTATTATTTTTGAGATTTGTGATCGTAATGTTGGGATGTTGTGATTCCCCAAGATTTGTCTAATTTAATTTAATTGAAATAATTTATTATACTTGTAATGATGTGGTCCTTTTTAATTATTTATTATTTTTGAGATTTGTGATCGTAATGTTAGGATGTTGTGATTCCCCAGAATTTGTCTAATTTAATTTAATTGAAATAATTTATTATACTTGTAATGATGTGGTCCTTTTTAATTGTTTATCATTTTTGGGATTTGTGATCGTAATGGTGGGATGTTGTGATTCCCCAGAATTTGTCTAAGACTTGTGTGCATAAACAACGTACATCAAGAAAAGCCCTTTTTTTATCATTATCAAACTATATTTGCAGTTTTATTTACAAAAAGGCAGAGGAGTTAATATAATTGTGGAAAGTAATAGAGACAAGAGAATGATTAAACACACCATTGATGTTAAAAAGAGTTATGCATATCATGCTTTATGTGAAGAACAGAAATAATGCAAAAAAAATGCCATTGTGGCAAAAACAGGGGCCCTAAAATTAAGTTTAAAGAGGGACGTGTTACACATTATAGAAAAGAATATTTATTATAAGAAAAGTATTTTAAGTTTAAAGGAAATAATGTATTTTAAATTTGAAAGCCGTCGTACATTAGACGAAAGATAGTTGCATAAAGAAGGTAAGTTAAACAATGTTGATCGAAACTCAAAAAATGAAAATTTTTACCGAGTTTTCATAAAGTCAAATGTGGATATATTTATGTAGAAGGTTTGAGAACAAGTTAAAGACAAGACAAAAAAAAAAATACTGCTTAGCAAACAAAGCGGATTTAACCTCATCCTGAATTTTCCTTTTCCTCTGCCTTTTATCGGAGGTGGTTGTCAACCCTTTCCCTCTATAGCATCAGGCAAATCTTATAATAGATTTGGAAATCAAACTTTTTCAGGAAAATCCAAACCTATCTACGGAACAGGTGAAAAAACCAGGGAGAATATCAGCAATAAAATTTCCTCAATTAAGAGTTCATTTTAAAATTAAGAATTAAAAGCTTTATTTTTATAAGTCCCATTTAATTTTGCACCAGTGCGAGAATTGAAGACAGCAAATCCTCCATCAGCGACTATCGGTTCCAGCAATCGAATGGCGAAAAACGGAGAAATTCCCTAACGCCAAGGAGAAAAAGATTTACTGCCAAAAGCAGTAGCTTCAAAGTAGAAGAAGTTGCAAAAGCTCTGTTGTATAATAAAACCTTTCGTCAAATATTGTTTTCCTTTAATCACTTTTAGCAAAATTCCTTCCTAATTTTTCATTTAAAATAATAATACCCTAGATTCATTTTATCTTTGCATTACCAGTTGCAAATATTATGTAATTACCATATACAAATATTTCATGTAATTACTGTGTATCTATAATTTCATTATATATAGTTATACAGTACACGTTTTGTTACAATACACATCAAATAATTTAAAGTTTTGATTAATTTAAGCTACATAAATGTGATATCATATAACGATTTATATTGATTACTATCATTCATATTACATCCTTTGAAGTTTTTGATAGTTAAGACTTATATTCCATCTTTGTGTGGGATATTTAGCAAAATATATTAATTTATAGTTTATAAGTTAACATTAATGTATTTTACATTAATTTAGAATGAAAATTATGTACTAGTTGATACATAAGGCAATAAAGAAACAACATATGTCAAAATGTTAAAGTATATTTCATTAACGTGACCAATAAAATTAGCTTTCATAAACCTTATACAACTATTTATAGGTCCATTAAGATAATATCAAAAATTTTAACTAAAGAAAAATTTATTAGCATCGTTTAATAGTACAGAATTGGGTAACTACCATATTCATCTGCAGCAACAGACATATTTCTTATTTAAAGTTTTTTAAAATGCTTTCACATCTACTGAATAAAACATGTACGGTCTTTCAAATATGTATCTAAAATATTTTGCAGTTATTTCTGGGAAGATTTTTTTGTAAATGCGCATCAAATATTGTATAATTTATTCTTGTTATTCACCTTTTTGGTAATTTGTTTTCCTGGTATTTGTTATTTAATCGTTCCCCATTTCTTGAAAGCCTTATTTTAATATTATTATCAATTGATTCTCAAGATCTCTAGAGCGAGCATATTTTTCTTAAATTCATTAATGTCTCTTTGAATATAAAAATAAATTTATATAATAGTGTTCTAAAAATGATTAATTCCATTCATTCTAAAAACATTACAGTAATTCAAACAATTGCTTTTCTTGTTTAACAATCAACTTAAAGTATTCACTCTGTGTGATTCCAGTTCTCAACACTCTGAATATCAAAAATATTCTTAGCAGTTTGCTTATCAAATAACAAAATTTTAAACAATTTCAATAATTTCGCAGTTTTTATTATTTGATATGTACGTCTTTACTATTTCTCAGTTCAAATTGAAGAAAGTATGCATCTCAAGACATAACTATGTATTTGTAGGTATTTAACTTTTCAGGATATATTAAAAATGCAAATTTTACATCGTTTGTGTTTTATATGAAGTTATATTATACGTGTCTTGTTCACAGGCTTGAAAACATGCATGAAAATTGGCACGAGCAAAGCAATGAGAAAAATTGGGTCTGAACCATTTGCAACTTTACATCCGGGCTGTGAAAAATTTTATGACAATGATGAACTGTATTATTGGTGTCAAATCAAATCAGTAGCTTTCTCTTTTTTTCATCCTGTTGGTACTGCGAAGATGGGTCATCTTGACGATCCCACCACAGTTGTGGATCCCCAATTGCGGTAAGTATATTTATTTATCACATAGGCTGACATATAGCATAGGAAAAAATTTTATGACGTTATTTCACAAACATATTAATAAATCCTCATCTGAATAATATTTTTAAAAGAAATAAGTCAAAGTATTATGATAAAAGAAAAATATACCTTTTAAACAGTAAATTAAAGTTTTAGGCAACTTTGTCACATTATTTTATTAAAAAATAAAATCACTTAGAGTTAATAAAATAAAAGAATGTTTAATTTTAATGATTTTTTAAATTATTTATCTGTGATTTAAAAACCGTTATTTCGTCAAATATATATTTATAAATAAATTTATCATTCAAAAATAAATTTTCTAATAAATAATAGTCTCAGCATCATCGAATGCATTATTTTAGCTAAATTTTAATCTCTACTGAATAGTATATTACGAATACATGAGTGTAATATTTTAATAAAGTATAATGCGTCGCTTATAAAAATTTATAACGTTGAAATTGTATTTCCCTCTGCTTCCTAAGAAAATTTAAAATAATAAGCTGAATACAAATTTTTAACTGGTTCAGAATTATATTTACTTGATAAATATAATAATTATGTTATTTTAAAACAACTAATATAAAAGAAACAATAATACTGCATCATTATTTTTTAGGGTAAAAGGTATTGAAAATCTTCGGGTTGTTGATGCTTCAATAATGCCAGTTATACCGTCAGGTGATATAAATATTCCAGTCATAATGGTAGCTGAAAAAGCGTCAGACATGATAAAATCAACGGTAAATTGCCACTGGACTACTACACAAGAAAATAATATCGATCATAACAGTTATGCTCAAGATGACGATGTTGATCAACCAGATTATGATAGTTACGCTTACGATGATTGGATAAATGCTAATAAGGATGATGCTGATGAAGCTAATGGCTGGAATGAAGCATCTCTTGAGGAAGAATTGGGGCACGATGACTGGAGTAAGAAAGAATCTCCTGTATCAAAACAAAATAAAAATTACTTTGAACAATGGAACAATGGGGGTCCTACTGAATCATCAATTACTGATGAAGTTCAAAATTCAGATAAATCTTTCGAACATAATACCAAAGAACATAATACCAAAGTACTTTTGTTAAGCAAAATGCACCAAAATCTACAAGATTGTACCAATCATCAGAAATTTTTGTTTCAAATGGAAACCAAACCACTTTGCCACAGTTTTTATACTCTAAGAAACATTCCACATCTCATTTTCTCAACAACAAGTCAAAATTTTTAAATATGGAAAAACAGATTCCAGAATATTCTTTAGATCAAGAACAGGATTTCATAGCAGCTTATCAGGATCAAGAACACGAAACTACACCCGAGATCTTGGAGCAGAATCAAAAATTGCATTCAGAAAATTATTCAGATCAAGAACACAATTTTTTAACAACTTATCCAGAGCAAAAACAACAACCAACACCACATTCTTCAGAAAAAGAACATAAGTTTCCATCCAAAGATTATTTAGATAAAGAACATAAGTTTCCATCCAAAGATTATTCAGATAAAGAACATAAGTTTCCATCCAAAGATTATTCAGATCAAGAACATAAGTTTCCATCCAAAGATTATTCAGACCAAGATGAAAACCTCTTAATAGTTCATCCAGAACAACAGCCGATATCACATTCATCAGACCAAGAACATAAATTTCCATTTACAAATTACTCAGATGAAGATGAAAATCTACTAATAGTTTACCCAGACCAAGAAAAACAGTCATTGAAAGTTATTTCAGATGCAGAGTATAAACTTTTGACAAGTGACTATTCAGATCCAGATCAGTCGTTGTTGCAACTATTTGAGCAAGAAAAGAATTTACTAGCTGTTTATCCAGAACAAATCAAAAATTCTTCCTTTAATTCAACGGGCAAAAATCACATATTCTCATTGCATTCGTCTAAACAAAAAGAACAATCCCTTCCTTATTTTCCAGAGGTAAAGCACTATTATCCAATACATCCAAAGGAATTAGAGAAGCAATTTGAACCTTATTCTGCGAATGGGAGATTCAAAACTTTGTCTCAACAACCTAATACAAATAAACAACCTAATTTACCATGTGCTAAAAAACATTTTAGAAAAATATTTAGGCGAAGAAATTCACAACCTGAGAAATCAGTAGGTAAAGTTGATCCACAGAAACACTCCATCTCAGATTCAGTAAAACTCAGTGCTGAAAATTTCAATAAAACTAGAAAAATCAGGCACCCAGAAAGAACAAAGGAAATCATATTCTACACTATATTCAAGTTATGATATAAAAGTTCCAATAAAGAGAAAATTGAATAAGCGACCCGATAAGAATTTAGATTAAATTTATTAATATAAAGGGTAAATAGAACATGCGTGTAAAATAAGAAAAGAAAGCATCCTGTCAATGAGAAAAAGATCATGACAAAAATTTCATTTTTCTGCATTTTATTATATTCAATAATTTTTAATTCTCGTTGAATTTATTAAAAGTGTTCATGAAAAATTTAAATTGTTATGCTCGTCAGCTTAAAATCTACCCATTTTAAAAGCAATGAAAATAAAATTAGGTAAAATATTTCGTTAATTTTAACAAGAGAAAATTAGTTAAATTTTGACTTCCTGGGAAATCAGTAGTTATCAAATATAAATGTATTGTTCATGATATGCCTTTTTATATTTTAGTTTTTTCAATTGTTGTAAATTGTATATAAATTGTACATTAATTGTTGTTTATTTGTACATATTATTTTATTTATATGAGAATAAGGTGTATTTGTATTTGTAAATAAATATATAATTTAGAGAGTCCTAAATGTATTTAATTTAAATAATTGCTATTGTATATAGTTCTGTGAAATAATGAAAATTATATTTCTACATTTACGGAAGGGCATCTTCTACATACCGATGTTAATGTATATGACTGGGGTTATCACTTTCAGGAACAGTAAAATTTTTCATTATAACAATTTTTAATTCAATCCTATGAAAAACAATTAACATTGGCGTAAACGAGTCATAACTTAAAATTTAAAAGATGATTATTTACAAATAATCCAATTTTAAATTAAAATTCTAACTATTTAATATGAAATTTTAAAAAAAATTTAAATCATCTAAAATTTAAACTAACCATAAAGTTGATGCTTTGCCTCGTCTTTCTCATTTTGTTTTTTCTTCTGTTGTATTGTCAAAATGTTAATGGTTTGAATAAATAGAAAATGGATTTAAGCCGATGCTTTGGTCTTTATATAAGAAATCATTTTAATAGCAAAATGTCCCTCGACAATATTCTCAGACATTCAATGACGAACTTCGCCTTGTTTGCTGTCACTCGAAGAATTTGAAGGCAGGTACCAAATTCGTCGGCAAGTCGGATTTATGAAGTAGTCTCAATACGATGTCATAGTTAATTTGTAATGTAGATGAAACATTATCGGACGTTATAAATATTTTAAACCAATGAGAATTGTAATAATTCTCGAATGGAATGAAAGAAGCGACAACTTTAAGGTTTAAAATAAATAAGCAGTCTTGAGTTTTCAATCCCGTTTTGAGGAAATTTACTTTTAAATACAATTATTTTTTTCTCTTCTCCTGCAACTATTACTGAAACAATAACTCTTGAATAACTGTTCTGATTCTATATAATACAATACCCAGATAGCTAACGGGGGTCCTCAAGATGTTCGAAAAACGTCCGTTTAGGACCAGGTGCACTTAATGTGGACATGAGAGAACGTCCGATGGATGTCTGTTAACGTTTTACCGGCGTTTTCTGGACGTCCAAGTGTCCGGAAATAGCACAAGCGTACCATGTCTGACTTACGTCCGAGACAGGCGATATTTTATGCTATTTTCGTGTATTTGGACAGGCATTATTAATTTGTTTTTTATTATATTATTCTTTTAATAATTAAAATGAAAATATATGGTTTCAGCATATAATTTTCATTATAATAAATAAAAAATAATTAAATATTATAATTATTATAAAAATTATAGATTTTAACCTTTATAATTTCTGTATTACGTTTTTATATTATTAAATTAATAAGCTTTATTGTTATTTTAAAAGTTTGTTAATCGCATTTGTTTATAAAAAAAACTTTTAATGATGCTGTTATTTTCGCATTAATGTATATAAAATATTTTTGAGAAAGAACTTTTTTCTACGAGAAAATTATTTTTTTCTCTTCCATTTATTATAACATATCTCTTCTATTTATTATAACATTATCTCTTCCATTTATTATAACATTATCTCTTCCATTTATTATAACATAAAATGAGTACCGTGCTAATACAGCTGAAGTTAAATAAGACTATTTTTATTATGTATCATTACACGTTATACTTCAAATCCTATTATTCATTTCCTGTTTAAATGAATCTGTGATTTTTATCAAAAACTTTTCAAATCAAATAACATATCTTAATTGACTTTTGAATAATATTATAAATTTATAATTATAAATTTAATGAAAAATTACTACGCAATATATTTTCCATTTATATTTGTTACTCTTTTATTTCATAGATGGCAGCACTAAATCATAAACTTTAAGTGATATGTAAAAAGATTATGGGTATTTTATTTTTGAAATTAACACTGAAATTGACTCCATAACAAAAGTAACCAAGCTATTCTCCTAAGTTCCTGATAACTTTTCCACGCTGATGATTTATTCAATACAATAAAAGTACAATATTCATTTAGAAATTAACATTATTTCATTATTTACTTATTCCAAATAATTTGTTGCACTGCAGTTCTTCTATGGAATATCTTTATTTAGTTTGATGTTTTTAATGGATGTTTAATTCAGCTTGTAATAACACAATAATGCAACTATTTTCCACTAAATTTAGAAATTGATAATTTACTTTATAAATTATTTGCATAAAGTAATCATTAATAAATTTACATCACAAAGTATTACACAAAGGAATTTAAATATCATAAAACAACCAAAGAGAGATTTGAAAATAAATGAAGCAATAGTATTATATTATTTACAACAAATGTAACATATGAATAAACTGGAGTTTTATGCTGATTATTTTAATAAGAAGATCGCAATAAAAAAATTTTAAATGCTCATTGTTAAAAAAATTTGATACAATCATTGTATGGTTAAACTGTTTACCAGTTAACATCAAAATAATCATGCTTATCTGTTAACATCAATAACTTCTCAATTTTTTCACTTACTCATAACAGTTCAAAAAACAGATTCTGTTACACATTACTAAAAAATAAAACAAGCCTGCTACATTTTACTACTTATAAATATAAAGTATGGTAAACAAAAAAAGGAGGTTTGGTTTGTTTGTCGCTCAACGGTCATTTTTTGCACACGAGGGCTAATTAGATCGGAACTTACGGTTTAAAGTGGATTCCGAACCACTACAAACATCCATTCCCAAGGTGGGATTCGAACCCACGAACTGTTGAACCGAAGGCAAGAGCGCTAACCATTCGGCTGCCAGCTCGGCACAAAAAAAAAAGGGAGGGAAGATTCATATAAACTTGGTTTTTCATGCCAGATGAAAAATATTTCAGTATTCAATTCAATTAATAAATTAAGACATAAAACAATGAGAAGGGAAACAAAAATTGAGGCATATATCCCGTGTAAACATTTAAACAAATTTTAATAATTAGGGAAAAAGTAATGATTATATAGATACAAAATAAAAAAATTAAGTACAATAAAAACTTGTTTTGCATTTATTTAAAAAGCCGAATGGCAATTTATAATATGAAAATATTTTCATATTGGATTTAGATAAATGAAAAATAAATGTTTTTAAATTTTCCATTATTATTGAAATCTTACTTTGTATACAAATTCCAAATTACAATCATGCATCTATTTCATTTTGTGAACTTACAAGTAAAAAAATAATGTTTATCGAAAAATTTCAAATTGTTGAGGTTATTGATAAATAAAGGCTAAATCAAAAAGCAATTAAGTACAAATAAAAGACAAAGATGCATATGAGAAAGCAACGTAAGAGCTTTTTTATATTAAAATATTCTAAAGTTAGGATGCAGAGTAAACAGCAGAGTTTAGTTGTCACTTGTCTGATTCAAAATTCTGAAAGTTGAGTTGTTACAATACTTCCTCCGCAAGCCACAATTTCTTTAGTTTAACATTCATTAACAAGTTTATTAAATGAAAATAGTCTTAACAAGATACACATTTCTTTGAATCTAACACTAGGCAATGACTTAGTCATGATGTCTGCTAATTGCAATTTACCTGGAACATTCTTGATGAACAGTTCACCATCAATAAATTTTTCTCGCACAAAGTGATAACGGATATCAATGAGCTTGGATCGTTTATGGTATATTCAGGATTCTTGGCGAGTTTCACACCACTAGCATTATCTACCAGAAGAGAGGGAGTTTCGAGATTTGTTATGTCACTGAGCAGATGTTTCAACCAAATTATTTCTTTAGCACTCTCACTCGCAGCAACATATTCGGCCTCTGTAAAAGATAACACCACACTCTTCTGCTTTTGGATCATCCAAGAGTGAACTCCACATGAAAATTTAGAGACCATTCCAGTTCTTGAGCGTCTTGTTTTTAAATCACGTGCATAATCAGCACCACTGTACACTTCAAGTTCATTGGAATGACACTTTGCTTGATATAACAAGCCAAAATCTACAGTTCCTCTTAGATATTTAAAGATTCGTTTTACAGCACACCAACCTGAGGTCCTGGGATTTTCAAGATTTTCCGAAACAATGCTTATAGCATAAGGTTAATCAGGTTTTGTAGCAGTTGCAAGGTACATTAGACTGCCAACCGCCTGGCGATAAGGGACTTCTTTCCCTATCAGTTTGTTTTCTGTAGCATCAAAAACAAAATTTTGTCAATTGGATGAAGTCCATATGAAATTTTTACAGAGCATTTTTCGAATAGACACACTGATTCACAAAAACTGAACCATCATTCAATCTTGTTATGTTCATACCTAGAAACTGGTTCAATGAACCCCTTATGATCTGAAAAGAATGACTAGGTTGACTCATAAATTCCTCCACTTCAACTTTGTCTGTCCCAACAACAAGACCATCATCTACATAAATAACGACAAGGAGTTTCTTTTCAGTTCTGTGTCTAATAAATAAGCAGGGATCAGCTGTATTAACTTCCAATTTCTGGTCTCATAAAATTCACAAAACACTGATTCCAGCAACGAGGTGCTTGTTTGAGTCCATATAAACTTTTATGCAATTTACAGACTCTCCCACAATTATCATTGAAGTCTTCTGGTTGTGTCACGAACACTTCCTTCTTAAGGGTTCCATACAAGAATGTAATATTTACATCAAACTGCTGGAATATTTTCTTTTGCCGCCATATTTTCTTGCCGCCACTGGAAGAACAGATCTCATTTTTTCATATCTTTCAACAGGGCTGAATGTTTCATCGTAATCAAAGCCTGCTTTTTGGGCATAACACTTGGCTACAAGACAAGCTTTGTATCGCTCCACAATACTATCTGGATTAAATTTCTTCCTCAGCAGCCATCGACAATTGATAACTTTGGAACCTTTGACTCTCTCAACAAGCTCCCATGTTTCATTTTCATGAAGGGTTTTTATTTCTTCTTTCATGGATTCTAGCCACAGGTCACTTTCATTTGACGAAAGAGCTTCAGAATACGTGGATGGATTTTCACTGTTTTCAAATTCTTCTACTGCAGCTATGTTTGTCATCAGATATTCTCCAAATTTCATTCATGCATTAGAACTTCGCTTTCTTCCAGATTTTCTAACAAGCTCTTGTTCTTCAGATAGATTACATTTTTCATTCGAGTTTCTTTATACCAATCATTTAGGTTATCCTCCAAATCCACTGTCACAGAAGTGGTGCACTAACGTTCTAGTTTGAAATCAACATCTCGAGATTTTATGATTTTCTTCTGAGAGGGCAGATAGATCTTATAACCATCTTTCTTGTTTACATACCCCACAAAATGACCACGAACACTCTTGTCTTCAAACTTGACGTCTGAAGATCTTTGGTATATATGCATAGCATTCATTTCCAAATACTTTCAGGTAATAAAGTTTAAATTTTGGCTCACTAATCCAAAGCTCATGATGACTTTTGCTTTGATCTGGGGATAAACCAGTGTGATTTAGCAGATACACTGCGGTGTCACATGCATTGGCCCAAAGTGACCGAGGATATGCCCTTGTTGCAAGGATAGAATGAGCCAGTTCAACAATTGTTCGGTTTTCCCTCTCTGCTGCGCAATTTTGCTCTGGTGAGTATGGTACACTGAGAGTTAGTGCTGTACCTTTTTAAACAAGTATCTTTTGAATTTTATCACAGTCAAATTCTCCTCCTCCATCACAACGGAATTTTTTCACAACTTAGCCAAGATTAATGGCTTCATTGAGAAACAAACATAGACAACAACTAACATCACTTTTCTTTTTCAAAAAGTAGATTTTACGATATTTGCTATAGTCATCTTGAAAACAAACATAATATCTTGCACCACTAATGGAGCCCACAGACATAGGTCCATTACCGTCAGCATTAATGATTTCACCTGTTGACATCGCTCTATAGGGACGTGACTGGATGGGTTTCCCATGAGCTTTTCCACGAGCACATCCATCACAAAATTCACTTGTCACTGCATGACTTACAGATATGCCCATATCAGTTAACAGTTTTCGAACATGCCGCTTATTTTTGTGACCAAGGTATTCATACCATAGCTGCAAAGATTCAGTCTCTGTAGCAATACTTATCTCAGCTGGACTAGCTGGGATAACAACCCTCATCGACATAATATATATGCCATCTCTCCAGGATCCAACTGCAACATGTTCTTCATTACAAAAAAATTCAGCATATCTTTCAGTCAGTTTTACTTCAACTCCGTGCTTGGCTACCTGTTATACAGAGAAGAGATGCCGTTTCACATCAGGGACATACCAGACATTTTCCATGTGAGCATCATACATTCACTTTGAATACAAACTTCAATATTTATTCTGACAGATCCATATGCATAGATCTTGTTATTATCAGCAAGTGATACCTCAGTGGGCTCCGGAAAATGTTTGCATGAAGTAAAGTATTGTTTGTTAGCAGTCATTTGGTGTGAAGCACCAGAATCACAAACACAAACATCAGGGTGTGTACTGTTTGCACTAGCGGCAAATGCACCTTTATTATGCTTTGAGACATTTCACTTTCTCTTAGGGTAGTCCTTATAAAAATGTGTATTCGAACCACACTTAAAACAGTTCTTTTGTTTGAAATTACTAGATTTATTACCAATAGGAGTACTTTCAGGAAGTCTTTCGCCATTTTTCACAGTTTTTTTTCCTTAAAACAAGGTACACGTGCTGCAAATGCACTATAATCCACAGAAGCATTATATTTAATACCTTGTTCAATTGTACAAAATTCTTCAACAAGATTCTTGGTTGTTCGTTCATCAGAGTCTAGACACTCCCACACTTTGTTGTATTCTTGGAATTCTGGACCCACAGTAAGCAATATTTTGCCATACAATTATTCTTCTGGAATATTGCTTGATCCAATACGATTTAATTCACTGTTCATATCTGTGTTGATTCTTTCAACTTTAGCTGCATGTGTTGCAACATTGTCATTAGGATCTCTAATGACTTGAAAAAAATGTCATCAATAAAGTTAAGTCTCTGTATACTGCTTTGCTCAAAAACACTAATTAATTTGTCCCAAATGTCCTACACATTCGAGTACCTCAGCACTAAATCTGCTACACAAGCGCTCAACGTACTTGCAATAAGCGCGGCTGCCTTAGCATTATTACATCGCCATTCCGTCACCTCCAAATGCTCATCTGCCCGTTCTTCAAATGCTCATCGCCGCTTACAGTGACAGGACAAATTTTAGTTCCATCAATAATTGACGTGAGATCATACAGTTCAAAAAGCATTTTCATTTGCCACTTCCAATTCCTTCAATTTTCCGCTCCTACTAATTTGTCGATTTGTACTTTCAAATCCATGGCGTCTCTCAGTTAGGGCTAGCATACGGTTCACTTTGCTTTTCAAAATTTAGCAGATATTGAATTCACGCAGATTTAAAAACACGCTGAGCCCGTAACCTGTCGAGGTTATTGATAAATAAAGACTAAAAAAAAGCAATTAAATACAAATAAAAGACCAAGATGCATATGAGCAAGCAACGTAAACTTTTCTTTTATATTAAAAACATTCTAAATCTATTATACAGAGTAAACAGCAGTGACAGGACAAATTTTACAGAATTTTACAAATTTTTAGATGTCTCTCGTCTGATTCAAGATTCTGAAAGTTGAGCTGTTACAATACAGATAAATAATGATTTTCTAAACACTTAACTGATTGGCATGACAGCTTATATGGGGACCAAGAATTATCAGTTTCTATGACCGAGGATACTAGTGGAGCGAAGTATATGTCCCAGTAAGGTTGTCGCCAAACGCAAGATCCCCAGTATTTAATTCTCAAGCATGCTGTTATTGACTCATTGAAGAGGTGAAAAGCTTATTTGACATTGCTTAGCTCGATGATTGAACATCAGATTTGCATTTCGGGAGCGCGAAGCTACCGGGATTATCTAATGTTTTTCAATAAGACAAAAACTCAGGATTTAAATCCTGACTTTGAGCAGAACAAATGAGGATGGATTTTGCTTCTAACCTGAAAGGATCTTGTAAGTAAAAGTAAGTATTTAAAATGTGAAAAGTCCCCGATGAACACTTGACCAGGGAATGTATTAAAATAAAAGGAACATTAGTTAAATGAGAAAATTTCTCAGGTGAACAAACTCACTATGGAGAGTCATTCCCAATTACGCAGCGTTTATACTGAAATATGTTCAGAAAAAAATTTAAGAAAAAGCAATTCCACAAAGTCATTACAAAATCATTATTGGATAAAGTAATCCAGATTACAATGTCCAACACATCCAAAATGAGAAAATAGAAGCTGAAAATTAAAACATGCAATTTGAAAATATTGATTGTTTTTTTAATATTTAGCTTCTTCTGTATCCATTATATTGATGCAATAAAAAAGCATTAAGCAAATACTTTCCAATATGTAAAAAGTCCACGAATTCTAAATGCTTTTAAAAGAAAATATTCAAAATGCAAGCAGTAGCTACGTATAACTTTCAACTATTGCAATTTCTCACTTGGAATACAGATGCAGTCATACAAAAATGCTCAAATTAATAAATTTTATAACCAATCATTATTTTGATGTGTGTCTGGTTACCCAAACACAAGGACACATATACAAATGTACAAAACTCAATGATAACACCAAAATAATTTACACACAGAAGAGATGGATTACCGAAGAGGAGGCTGTACACTTTTTATTAAAATTATAAATTTCCTGTACCTAATTTAGTTGCTTAAATGATAGTGGTTTTGAAAAGATATCAATCATGGCAGAAATACAAAATAATAATAAAAAGTAAAGAACTTAAACTAGCGTAGCAATAAAAAATCACAGCATAATCAACTGTGTGTGTGTTTGTGTGTGTGCGAATGAAAATATCTTCCTTTATGTAAAACTACGGTAGGGGAGATTTGAACTCAATAAGATCTCAAAAATGACGAAGCATGACAAAAATGGCGAAAAGCGTAATAAATTGAATGTTAGAAATGTAATTTTACTAAGTCTAACTTACTACTCAGGAATCTCAAGGTACAAGCAAGATATTATGGATTTCTTAATAACTAATAAGGACATCATAGTGGAATATTTAAAGAATTTGTTCTAAGTACCTACCAGTTATCTCAAAAGATACCTGGCAAGAACCAAAAAAAAATTGGATAGCACTTTAAAAGAGTATATGAATTATATCATAACATACTACATCAAGGAGGTAATAAGGAAAATGAAATTAATTCGCCCAGCGATTTGAGTTCATTCTTAAATAAAAATAGATAGTAGGTCTCAGAGAAGTGGAATACACTGGCAATTATATGTTACTCCCTAAAAGAGCTAAAAACTTAATCTCACAAAGAAGTAAAACAAACACTGGAGTAAAGAACCATCTATCCATAAATAAGAATAGATGTCAATGAAATGAATAGAAAATATGCAATGATTATGACAAAAGATGTGGAACTATAAAATTGAATCATTATCTTCGTTATACATTCCGTCTGGTATATGGCCAAGAAATTAATAACAAAATCCACCATTCACAAACGTATACAGTAGAGCTCAATTTCACGAAACTTTAATTTAAGAATACTCAAGATTTTGCAAGCTAGTGCCTGGCCTCAAGCATGGTTCAACAGATGGAATAAAAAATTTAATTCCCATTTAAGAACTGAAACTTTGATAAATATCATTTACCGACTCCGTTTCATGCATCTATCGTTTGCATTTTTATTATATTATATATATATACACTGCTGGACAATTGCTAAAGACGGATAACACTATCATCCATAGCAACCACAAAATGAAAGGAAGCTAAATTTGGAAAATTAGAATAAGTGCGGGATATAGTTAGAAGTATTATGCGTATGCAAATTTTTTTCCATGTCTGTTCATCACGTGATAGCGTTCATAAAAGTTTTAGAGGTTTTGACGCGTGTGGACAGTTGTTGTTTCAAGTCAAAGTTTTACAGGAAAGATTTCATAGACAAACTTGAAATTTTTGGCATGTCTTCCCAATATCACTTAGATGATTTTATGCGTGGCTGAATTATTGGAAAGATCGAAGAAGGGTGAAAAATAACACATGTTGCCAGGGAGTTCGACATCGTTCACAGTGTTGTTTCACGGCAGTCTAAGTCATTTAAAACTACTAGAATGTGTAGTAGGTGGCACGGGGGAGGTCGTGTTAGAAATACGCGCATGCAGAAGACAGATATATCGTCCTATCAGCAAAAAGGAACAGCCGCACCACAGCTCAGCAGGTAGCAAATCAGTTTCTTGCTGCCTCATGAAAGCAGATCTCCCGAAAAATTGTTGCCAGACGTTTGAGGAGAGACCCACAGACCTGTTGTGTGTGTCCCATTGATCACATAGCACCATACTGCCCGTTTGCAATGATGTCGTGAGCATCGCAATTGGACTGAACAAGACTGGGCATGCGTACTATTCTCAGATGAGAGTAGGTTCAGTCTGTCATCGGATTGTAGACGCTAATTGATCTGGCGCGAGAGTGGTACTGCTTTTCGTGCAGAAAATATCCAGGAAAAGAACCAATATCCGACAGGCAGTGTCATGGTGTGGGCCGGTATCATTATCAATGGCCGCAAGTCCCTACATGTGATTGCGAATGGGACTATGACAGGCCAACGATACATTAATGAAGTTCTACTTCCTCATGTTCATCTTTTCCGTGGTGCTGTCGGTGATAAATTTTTTATGGACGACAACACAACATGTCATCGAACACTCGCTGTTCAGAATTGTCTAGACAGCGAGGGTATTCAACGCCTCGTATGGCAATCACATTCTCAAGATCTAAACCCAAAAGAAATGTTTAGTTTTAAGAAATTATTAAATTTTCTCTTAATTGGCCAGAGCAACCTTTTACATGTTTGGTTTCATAAAACCCTTGTAACTGTTGCCAGCTGACATTTATCTCTGTGATGACTATACACGATTCCGTTTAGCTGATTATTGTCATCTTCTTTTTATCTTTCATTTGTGATTTTAATTTTAATATAGTCATTTTATGTTTATTTCTGTTAATTGTTTTAGTTTTGGAAACATTTTCATTTATAGCTAAAAAATCAGATTTTTTCCTGCAAGATTTCAATTTTTCTCAGTTTCGTAAAGTTACAAATCTGTGATCAGATGTCAGTTTGCTAAGCGAATCTAATGAGAAATTAAAGTTATGATCTTTACTAATTGCAAAATCAATTACACTGATTGGGTTATTAAAAATCCAGTTGGAATGTCAGGCACGATTATAAATGCATTGGCTTTTTCAATGAAGTCAAAGACATGATTACCTTTTCTATTATCTTTTGAACTATCCCAATTCCTACATTTAAACTCTTCATAAAATTATTTTAGACTTAAAAAACATTTTTTTTCTATGGAAAGCACTGTGTGTGTTCTTGGCCTGGTATAAATTGAACTGACTACAAAACTTCAATTTTTTTTATTTGTATTTCTACCAAAATAACACTGATTTGCTTGAGCTGGAGTTTCCTATTAAATGTTGAAATAATGAAAAGTAGAAGAGGAACTCTTAAATTTTAAGTGTTTTTATGCTTTTAATGGTGATTTGTTTTTGCCGTAATGGCTATCAAACAAATTGGTCAGTTTGGCATGCACTAAATTACGAATTTTGAAAAGTTAAATTCCAAAATTTCCAACACTGCTGAATTTCTGTATCAACACATAATCATTTTTAAGGGATTTACTTAATTAATATGTACTTTGTAGCTCTCTACCAAACAATTATTCAAAGATGTGTTGTTATCCCTTCAGCCTCAAGTTATTTTGCTATCATTGTTAGATTGTTGACCATTTTCCCAAAAAGGATCATGACATAATTAGACTGTATTCTTCTTTTTGATTACTGATACAATAAATTGTCTTTTTTTGATGCATAAATTGTTGAAGGATTTTTTATTTAGCTAAGAATGGCTGTTCTTTTTTTCTACTAATAAGTAATTTGTACATTATAAAATGCTTGACGAATTCTTCAATTTTTCTAGATTCCTCTAGAAAAATTTGATGATTTTCCCCAGCTATATTCTAGTCTTGTATTGCATTGTTATGGATACTACCTTAATTTGTTGTATTCTTCGAAGTACATTAGGATTTTAAGCATATAACTGGATACGTGTATTGCTAATATTCTTAGATATGTAATTGGTTACAGTTAAACCATTGGATTCATTAGAAATATTTTTGAGGCAGAATAAAAAAAGATTTGTATCTGGGAAACGAAATTGTCATCAAACTCAGTTCCCGGACATCCCACAGCAAGGTAACTAAAGGCTTGCCCCCAGAACACGTCCGCAACTTTGCTGTACCAAGCGGAAGGTTGGAAACTTAAATGCACCATAAACACATGTTACAAACCAGAGAATAGTACAAACATCTTCACTCAAAGAATGAAAAATTCTAATCAAAAACCCTGACAATCAGAACCAAATAAAAGAGTTCTTCAGAAAGCCTATTACTAAATTAAATCAGTACTAAATACTTGTAAATTTTTTTAAATATACTAAAGATGGGTAAAATTAAATTTAAAAGGAATATATAAAAAAAGAATTGCATATTTAACTATGCGAATAATACAAAAATAAAATCCTTTAAACTTACAGATATGGACTAAAATATTTTAAATGAAAAATTTCAAATTTAAAATTTTGTGAATCACTGAAGAATTTATTTTTATTTATTAGACCTTTTATTTTAGAGAAATATATTTGGATGATAAGTATTTAATAACCATATCTGACATTTGATAATCACGTGCTATATTTTAAGGATAAAATTTATATTCTTTTCAAGCAAACTTCTCTATATTTGAATGAATAAGTGTGTGTTAGTTAAAAAAAATTCATAAATTAAAAAGCTATAAAATTGTGTATATACATGTAAGTATTTTTTATTCACCACTATGAATATAATTGTAAAGATGAATTTATATCAAGCTAAACCTTCTAAAGTTGACTTATAGAACGCCATAATTATTGTCCCGCATGCTTCGTGTTCAATTAAAAGGACGCGGAGAATGCCGTTCTTAAACGAGGGCTTCCCGATTTTCAAAAAATGTTCCTCCCACCAAGCGAATCGGATTTCTCCACGACCTTCCCAATCGCAATGATAATCGACCTACCCCAACACGCTATCTACCAAGAGAGCGGGCGAAAAGCCGCCGCAAACATATGCCTTCCACCATTGTTTCATTTTTGTGAAAGTGATACGGATATAAATACGTGTATACTACTGTTAATAAAATGCAAATTTTTTTTTATGTTTACCTTTAACAAATTTTCCATCAAAAATCTTAAAATCAGTGGCTTATTTTTATGTTAATTATAACAGTGGATCAAAATAATATGTGTGTGGCTCTTTAAATAAAAGAAATATTCTCAAATTCTTCGAGAAATTTAAAATATTTATGTATTTCATAAGCAAACTATGCGAATTTTGAACATTTTTACATCACAATTGCATTAAAAAGTTTTGGCTTTCTAGTGGATTTCTCAAGTTTAGTTGACAAACCTACAAAATGAATTAAAAGCCATAAATGTGCATAAAATTTGTTCTATACTAGGAAACATTGAATTCCTCTATAAAGGATATGACGCTCTTCACGAAATTCCTAAAGGAGTCTGTGTTATCATTAGCCTAAAGATATGAATTTATCAATATAGATATTTTCTGTTGTGTAAAAAAAGAAGTAATAAGACTTTATAAATAATTTTTTATCAGTCAATTCATTATTTGTGTCTTTAAATTTATAAAATAATGTGAAAAAATGAAAAAAATTGAAACGCTTAAATTAATAAACTGAGTTTAATGGAAACAAATATACATTCTTTTAAACTTCATTTTTGATATAAAATGTATATCATTGGTAAATTATTATGTAAGAATAAATAACAATTGCTTTTAAAATTAATCTTATATAAAGTACGTATTCTAATAATTTCAGCGATGAACAGATAAATATCTTAATTTTAAGCAACAAAATTTACTACCACTAAATGTATTGTTTCACTATATATAAGTAATTATTTTGATCTTCCATTTCATACTTACCTGGCACTGGGGATGCCTTGATCATGAAGGAGGCTCCCCCGAGCTGAGGCCTCTCATTGCACACAGAGGGGCTGACGTTCGCCACTTCCACAAACTGTGGTTGCTTGGGGTGCATAATTTTTGGTAGCCGGGTCTGCGCGTGCGCGGACCCCATACAATAACGAATATAAAAAGTTCTCCGTTTCCAGCTGACTGGGCCCTTACGGGAGATATGTTTGGAATAAATATTGAGGACGGTCTCTTTTTGTCAGTGCTTTCACATTTAGTTACTGGCGCCTAAACACCTATGGCAGAATCATGGGGATGTTGGAAGTTTATAGTTATTAATATCAGTTAAAGAAATATGAAATTTTCTATTTAAATATTTCTTCCAAAATTGTTTCATTAATAAAAAAATATTGTGATTCTGTTTGCTTGCCGTTCTACGTTTACTTTTTGCACTTGAGAGTTAATTTGACTACGACTTACAATTTAACATGGATTTGAATTATTCAGATCTCTATTGTTTGGTGTTTAAACTTAAGGAGCTAAAAAAAATTTCGTCAAACTTCGGCGGTTTGTGCATGTTGTATATGTGCTCAATCGCAGAATGAGATACAAATATAAAGAGTATGTCTGAAAGGGGCGGGGTCTCTAATCATAATATGTCATTCCGTTGAAGACTGAATGTCAAAAGAAATTAAAGAACTATTATATATACGAACCTAGAGAGGTAAATGTACTTCTCAACAAACGTCTGAGGTTTGTACATTTTAGATTTTTTTCCCTCTAATTGGTATTAATTGCAACAAACTTATACATTCCTGCGGTGCATCAATACGTCTTTGCACCGCAGGAATTGTATATGAAAAGTGTATATGTGTATATGAAAAAGAAGTAAAAAAGGAGTGTATATGAAAAAGAGGCGTCAACAAGACTGCTAGTTAAATGTTAAATGACTGTTGGGAGCTGGTATAGGTATTGTTTGCAAAATTTCGAGATTACATTTCAGTTTGATATGATTGCTATGAAACCATGATTTGCCTTCTGTTACATTTTACAAGGTATACCTTACCGAAGAAAGTTTGTATTTCATAATTTTCAAATGAATTTATTTATTTTATTTTATTTTATTGTTTTCATGACTAATTAATGGCAAATCAGACTGTCTTAAATTTTCGAAAGGAGCGTCATATGTGTTTAATAAGTAACTCAGTGTTACCTAGTATTATACTGATTTTATACATGTGTAGTTTTTAATATATTTTGTAGGTTGAGCACTACACAATTTCAAACCCTTCGGTTATATAGATAAGGATTTTTTTTCCAAAATTTCACCAAGACCGCAAAACTGATCGCAGTGAAGCTTGATGATTATTACGCTATTAGTAGTAACACTTGCTCACTGTTTTTTTCTGCAGTTACTGAATTAAGATAGCACAGAAATTTTACCAAAAAATGATTCAAAAGCTAAAATTTTGATTTTTGGAAAATGTTTTTCTGTAATGAAAACAAATTTGATATTTGAAATCAAGAATGTACAAGATATACATATTTTCTTCGAATAGACAATTTTTCGTCTTGAAGTAAATTACGAATGGCTCAAATAAGAGATTTTCGTTTCTTTTTCAACAAACAATTGAAGGACCTACGATAAATCTCATTGCATTTTTGTCATGAATGACTCAATCATACAATATCTGAAATTTATCAGACGTTTCAGAAAATTTTTAATGTAAAGTCTCAAAAATATCCATTTGAATCAATAAAAATTAAATGCACAAGGAGAATCAAATATAGTTTTTTCAGTCCTTTTCAATTTATTTATGTATTTGACTGAAAAACATTTGATATGCATTAATGATATATTTTCTTTGTGATTTTTGACGGATAAACGGAAAACTATGAATAATTATCTACATTCGATTAAGTATGTAAAAACAGAAAAAAATATTGCGAATGACCCAGCATTTTAACTCTGTAGAAAACTTATTATATTACATTTAGCTAGTATCAAAAAATAAATGCTTTCTTTGAACAAAGAGAACCTTTCTGTGCTTATGAAATATAAATATAATCAACTCCAGAACATCAAATTCAGAAAGAATGAAATAGATTCTATTAATACATCAGGATTTCATTGGTATTTTAATTCGTTTTAGAAAAATAAAATAATTCAATAAAAGCAATTATTTCTCATGTCACGTTGAAAAGAAAATTTCGTTTTAAAAAATTAGAAAAATCTATTTCTCATATCTATTTTCTCTCTCAGTTAGGCTATACATTAGAATATTAATGAAAGCTGGTTTAATTTGTTATGCAATATTTTTTCGAACAAATCCGTGATATTGTTGTATGCTAACTAAGAAATAGCTATGTCAGTATTTGCTCTAAATTAAATTTTTAAGTTGTTCATTAAATATTCTTTAGAAGTGAATATAAGAGTCATAAAGTTATAAGTTCAAATTTATATCATTAATTAATATATCGTTATCACTTCAAATACATAGTTTTAATACAAACAAACATAATGTATAACATTGTTGCAAATTAATAAAGAGTATTTGCATTTGTCTTAAAATATTTCTGACAGATCAGAAATATATCAGATTTTGGTTAAATACTGCTCAATTTAGGCATATTTTAAGTGTAAAAATGACATATCCAGTGATTTGGAAAACTTGGTAATCTTTTGGCAAGATTCTTGTTGAGAAATAATTCTAGAAAAATCCATAACGAAAGCTCTAGCATCCATATTAAGCAAAATAGCCTTAGAACCTTTCAGAAACTTGGTGAAACTCTTAGATTTTCTCGCCAAGACGGGTATAAATAGCACCACTCATCTGAGAGTTAGTGAAGACGATCAGTTTTGAATGGTAGTCTAGTGAATAAAAGCTGTTGTCTCTCTGAGGCATTCAAAATTTCTGTGATTGGAAGCTGCTTTCTGTTGTGCGTAAAACATGATTTTTCTGTTCACTATTTGCATCTCTTTGTAATTACTAGGGGAATAATGTTGATAGTAAACGCACCACTTACACACGAGACATAATTGAATTTTATAAATGAAAAGATATTTAATCAGATAATAATTTCCTTTAGAAACAATAAAGGAACAGAATCTTTCTGATTTTTATGAAGGAATCAGGATACTTCAAATCTTTTGTATAGCTGCAATGAATGCATTGACAAAGTTATGGTGATATCTTAGTTTGTTTCTTAAAGACGAGAGGTGTGTGTGATATATGCGGTTAGAAACAATTCACCAAAAATTGCAAGTAAATTTATAGAATATAAACACACTGTAATTGTGTAAATTGACGCATATCTTATAGGAATAGCTCCGAAAAACAACAGAGCCCAATTCCTCAGATAGAGTCAGGAAACCATAATTTTTTACTGTAAAGCAATTATCAACCAATACTTAATATAAAAAATTAATTTCTTCTCTTCAGACCTATAATATTTGAATTTTAGATCACATAATTGAATTAGCCACAGCAGTGGTACTTGGTTTTGAATGACTAAACATCACATTAAATGCCCGACTTTATTTCTCCAACAGACAACTAAACAAATCCATCTTTATGTGAAACATTTCTGTATTAATACAAATATATATATATATATATATATATATATATATATATATATATATATATATATATATATATATATAAAGAAAAGTTATTTATTTTATATTTCTTCAAAGTTAAGATGAAAGCTTGCATTAAAAGTTGAATTTGATCACGCCTCTTTTAGTTTATCTCATGTTTATTATAAATAGGTGTCGGTAGTGATTACTCCAAATACCACATTTTAAAAATGTTTTCTCAGCATCACTAAGAAAGGATCAGCTAAGAAAATGCCACTCCATTTTATTTAAAGATAATAAATTATCCATTGAGATTTAGGAATATTTCTTCAAAATCAAAATGTTGACTTCCTTGGTCCTTTAAAAACTTAGGGGGGATCCTGTCTAATATCTATACATGCACTGTCATTGACAGTTTTGCTGACCTACTTGGTTTCACAGAGTATTTTATTTATATCTTTCACAGACTTTAAATCTTGCTCATTTATTTCCAGTTACGAAATTTTATTTTTGTTTTAATTATTATCTATATCATAATAGTCATATTTCCTATAAAACTGTGTGTTTAAAAATTTTGTTTATATGTCAGATATGCCGTGTACCATCTTGACTCTGTAAGAGTATATATCTGGAGTAACTCCCGAGTAAAAAATAATAATAAACTATATAACAGCATTTACTTTTGTATCGCCGACCATTGATTGAGTGGTTAGCGTTCCTGACTCCTGAACTGTGGGTCGCCGGTTCGAATTCCAGTTCGGGAATGGATGTTATTTTTTTTGTTCTCTCTGTGTTTATCTGACCTTTCTTCTGTGATGATGTATGAATGTAGCCCGACCTTTGAACGGGTTTGTGGTGGTATGGCACTGGCAACGATACTCGACTCCATGACTTGGTTCATATGTGGCCGCTGGGTAACGACAAATGAGTAACAGTTTCTGAGCTTGTTGTGGCATAGGGTTCGTTACCCAAGTGCCGGCCGTTGGAAAAAATACTACTGTACATAAAATTTACCATACAATACCTGTTAAAGACTCTATCAAGAGTAAATTTTTCAAGTCCTTAAGAATGATTTTATGTTTTAATAAGTTATTCTAACAAAAGTTTTTAGGTCTTTGAACACGTAGAAGACTCTGTCAAACCTGTCATTGGAAAATATGGTTGTAAAAATACTAAAATGAAATATTGCCGGAAAATTGAGGTAAGTATAAAAATTATTTATATGAATAATGAAATTAAGGTTATGAGAATTATTTTTGGTAAAATTTACCATGTAAAATGTAGCACAAAGTAAAGCAGTTTTCACAGTAATGACATTCTACTGAAATGTAATCTCTAAATTTTGCAAGCAGTTTTTTCATCCGAAAATTATTTACAGTTACTTAAGTAATTTCCGTGATAAATAATTCTTAATGTGTCATTTTTGAAAAGCACTGAAAAGAAAGTGCATTTATTACACTGGTATGAGATAAGGAAATATTATATTACACTCAATGATTACTAAAAATAGATTTAAGAACGTAAGGTAAAACAAAAAACAACTGAATTTCATATTTCTGTTATAAGCAAAATTTCTAAACCATTGATTGATTCAACAATAACGATGAAGTTTAAAATGGGAAGTTACGTTATAAAATTTATAAGCCACATTTACAAGCTAAGGCATGAGATAATTATTGATCGAAAATCTTACGTTGGACATTTGGTGTTTGGTAATCGCATTCCTGTTTTGTAGTTTCGTGGTCCTCTAATATAAAAGCTAGTGCATTCTCTAGAGAGCGTAGGGATAGAATTGATTACTACTGCATGAAGCGCATTTCGTATATGTATAGAAGAAAAAATGAGTTTTAAATAAGAAAACGAAATTGGATTAAATTTGTTTTTATATATAAATAATGACTCGGCATCTTAAGAGTCCATTACAATATTTTCCATTACAAGTCAATTTGATTAGTTTCATCTGCATATTGTTAGATATTTAAATCCACTTAAAAATTATACTTAACTTCTGACATATATTAACCATTTGTCTCGTTCATCAGAAGACATTGCTGAGACTCACATCTCAGCAAAAACGACTGTGAAAACCTCCGTTGGATGATAGGCTTCAGAATACAGTAGAAACTTTAGATGGATAGCAGTAGGCAAGTTAAATTGTATTTGATAGCAAACTGAAAAAAAGTGGCTTAGCATTTAATAGATTAACATCATTTCACATTATTTAGCTTCCAATGGCTTAATATAATAATGCCATCGTTACTTAAAACAATTGCTGATAAATCGGATAAGCTTATCGATATTAATTTCTGGCTTCTATACTGCTTTCAAAACAGATTTGGTAAAATTATGAGCAGAGATACTGTAATGTGCCACAAAATACGTGTCAGTAGATTTCTTACTACCAGTGAAAACCAAAGAGGCCATTAATCCTTCTGCATTTTTGTAACACTATGTATTGTTATGGCTAATGCAACTATTCACAAGAGAGTTTTCTTTGTGTCCTCATCCCTGCTTAGATGTACATATTTATGCGGAATGACATAATTAAAGCTCCATTAACGCATCTATGTTTTGGCCTTTTTTACCTGAATCATAGAGAGAATTCCGTCATTACACCTTATATATTTATGATAGAAATTCCACCATCAAAATCAACCGTTATCATCTTTGCTAACCCAATATCGAGTTCTAGGTTCCTTATTTTTCATTATATTCTGATGTTTTAGTAACAAAGACAATCCACACGAGTTGTCTTTCATTCAGGAGTTCCAGGTTTATCAATAGCTAACACCTTACTTTTGTTGACACCAACTACTGATGCTGACTAACCTCAACGTTCAAATTCCATTGGAACTGGTGTCTTTGAAACTGACCATTACACTCACAGTCATCGTGTTCTTTTCAATCTTCGGTACTTAGACAGTTAATATGTGTCTTCATCAATTGCAATAATACTGGGGTCATCAGTATACACTACAGTAAGAATGTTTGACAGTTGTAGTATGGAATTTGCAGCTTTTGATTATATCCGGTTCACCACCTCAGACCAGTGACATGACAACTGAAACGACAAGTAATTAATGTTCAATCCACATTAAAGGTCTGAGAACGATGATTTATACGCATACTTCTATGATTCCAATTATGTTAACTTTTGTAAAAGCGTGCTACAAATTATGATAAGATTTCAGAAATTGTTAGAAAAATATAATTAAATTTTGAAATATGTTAGAAAAATTTAATGGAATTATAATTGTTCATCTGATAAACTTGATGATGAATAAATTTCATCGTCTACCATTGTCGAAGATTGAACAGTATCACGGGCATAGTTTAAGTCCTTGTACTGTTAAGAATTTGAGTATTTAAATTATTTTTATCCACCTAAAACCGTCCTTTAGACAAAATTACACAAATTGAAGGTCTTTTTGACTATGGTGCCTTTTTATGCGGATGGCCTTTGTAGATGGACATTTCACTGTGTAGCGAAGGCAGTTCCAAAGTCATTACATTTGCAGATTGCCGAACTGGATTTATCAAATCTTGTAAAGTATTCAAGGAGGGGTCCATGATTCGCTATTAAATAGATAATAAATGGATTTGAGATGAGGAAATCTATGGAGACTGTTGGAAGAGAATGGTGGGTACTACTTCTTTGCGATGTGTCCCATGTTCTATGCCAATTTCCGATGGATTTTTTTTTATATAGGAAGAGTTTTAAGAAATAGCTTGGTTTTGGCAGATTTATGACTCACACTTCCTCATTGACAACAGATTCTTTTACTTTTATGTCCGCTAGTTCATCCCCCCAATTGCCCACGCATGCTCTAGACCAGCTTAATTGGATTCTGCATGATGTATTTGCGCATAGACATTCCTGGGTATTATGGATGATTTGTGATTTGGATCATCCATAATACCCAGGTTTTAGCAATGATAGAACAGACTGGTTGTTTTTGGCTTGGTAACTTATATTATTCTTCAACATTTTAAGATCAAATATAATATTTATTGCTAGTTATTCTTTCAATACCATATGAAAATAAATATCTTAATCAATTTTTATTGCCTTACGCATATAAATTAAAAAAATCTTATTTTAGTTATTATATTATTAAAATCTTATTTTAATAGGTTATTGTGATTGTCCAAGAATTATTAAAGAAAACTTTCCTAAAAATACTTTATTTAGGTAGGTAGGTTACGGCTGATTTATTTAGGTAGGTAGGTTTTGGGTTCAGTCCAAATTTTACAGACTGCAATAAGCAGTGCCATAGCCTCTGCCGAGAAGATGTAGTTTATGGAACTAATTTTCCCTATTATTGATAAACTAGTTGTAAAATTGACTATTGCAATGCCCACATTTGATCTCTGTTTGGAAGCGTCTGTAAAAATCAGCGTATCTCTCTGCCATGATGACTCACAAACCTGGTGAAATAGCTTACAAATTATATCTTTTGGCAATGATTTAGTCTGAAAAGGGAGATTCGATGAACAAATGGAGATTTTTTTGACATTTCTGGCCAGTCTGTTGGGACTTTTAATATGCACGGGGTATTTATTCCTGGTTGCGCGAGCCACAATTTGGCTTTAGTGGCCACAGGATAATTATGATTAACTCGATTGTAAGTTAGCTTTTCTCAAGCTGAAGACAGGGGGATTATGATGACTTGCTTAAATTAAGAATGTAAAAGTTTAAGGAAAACATTTCATGTCTAGAGTGAAGAGAAGTTTCTCTTGCTTCTTGTAGAACTATCGGTATGGGGGTTATATTAGGAAGAACTGAGGCACTTCTTAGGGCAGTGAGATATGCAGTTTCAAGGATTTTACGGTCTGTTGTGCATACTATAGTAAATATATGACAGCCATAATTCAGACTGGAGACAATAAAGGATTTCACGATTTAAAGAAAATGAGCTGTTCGAGCACCCCATCTTTACCTGCGATACCTTTTAAAACATTCAACCTTTTTTGATATAGCTTTTCTCTTTTCCTGAAAATGATGATGGAAAGATAAATTGTGTGAAAAATGTGTAATCCCGATATTCGAATGTTTTTACTCCAGGAAATAGGATGATTGTTGATGAACAAGTTAAAATTATATTGTTGTCATTTTGAAGAAAAGTTAATCATAGAACATTTTTGTGGGTTTATCGATAACTTGCATTCTTGACACCAATTTTGTAATATTCCAAGTGCAGATGTTAGTTTCTACTGAAGTTTTCCCAAGTTAACAGATTCATATAGTAGAAATATATCACCAGCGTACGTGAAGCATTTTATTTAAGGAGGAAGGATAACGTAGAGGTCTGCCATAAATACTGAGAACAGGAAAGGTGATAACACGTTCCCCTGTGGAACTCCCCTATATGAGGGGGCTGATGAAGATAGCCTATTTCTCCACACTTTGCTTGTAAATAGCGAGTTGTAATGCACTGTGTAATCCACAAAACAGCGTTTCCTTTGATGTTTTCTTGAAGTAATTTATAAACAAGGTCGTCTGGGCAAACTGAATGATAGGCCTGAAAAATATCCACTGCAACCAAAACAAAAAATTTTCTAGAGGATCTGACAGAAATTATGAATTATGGATAAAATACTGTCACAACCTCGATGTGGCAAAAATTCATGGTGATTGGGAAGAAATAAAAATATGGTTGATATATGGTCAACAAATCTCTTCAAAATCTTTTCCATTAGCCATCTTTCCCGGTTTTAAAATTGGAATCACAATGGAGGATTTCCATTTTTCGGGAACAATACCTGTAAGCCATGATTTATTCATCAGGGAGAGGAGGTATTCTAGGTTGGTAGTAGTAATGCCTTTTAATATTTCTGTAGATATCTTATCTGGACCAACATACGAGTTTTTGCATCGTGCCAAAGCTTCTTGCAGTTCAGATGCAGTAAAGGGTTTATTGTAAGAGAAATCCTCACTTGTACTTAAATCCAGTGGAATAACCTCTAAAATTGATGAACGAGTGTAGAAGTCTGTAAACATATTAGCTTGATGGGTAGGATCTGTCACTGGATAATTAATATGCAATAGGATCATATGTGAAATTGGAGATACTGTTACTCTATTTTGGAGATTTTTTTAACAAGTTGAAAATATTTTTTTGATGTTCCAGCTGAAATTATTATTTTGTCCCAATATTTTCGAGAGATATATATGAGTAGTCGATGTAGTTCTGCTGCTGTTCTTATATATGCCATCCAAACGCACTTATCACATGTGCGTTTAGTTTTACGCCAAAAACGTCTTTTTTGGCCAAGGAGATAACCACATCTAGAAGACCACCATGGGCGATAAGGTTTACATGGCATTTTCTGCCATCTTCAAAACTTATGAAGTTTATTTATGCAGAGATGATTGATTTTTCAACAGAGTGAAGATTAGAAATTTCATGATCAGGATTGATGGAAGCAAAGAATTCTGACCACAGGATACGTGATGTGTTCGGTATATGGTGATCAATATCTCCAATAGCTATGGTAGTTTTAGATGGTAAATGATCACTTCAAAAACAATTTGGGTGAACTTCAATATAACTTTGGTAATAAATTTCTGGTGATACAAAGGTGAAATCAATGAGTGAATGTTTATGATATGGACCGTAATGTGCTGGAAATTTAGAGTTCAGGAGGCAGCAATTCTCTTCCTGAATACATTCAAAAAAATCATTTGCCCTTGATGAAGTGGAATAGCTTCCTAATGATGTATGTCTAATATTGAAATCTCCTATGATGAAAAAAGAGGCTGAATTATTTGAATTATGTTATGGAGTCACTCTGAAGAAAATTTGCCAGGAGGAATATGGACATTAATAATAGTTATTGTAGTCGTTGACACTGTGATCTTGACTGCTAAGAGTTTTTTGCCATCATCTGAGAGATGGATAAGAGAAAATTGCCTTGTTGGTATGTTTTTATTTACTGCTAGGAGAAGGCCGCCACCTCGGCTATCTTCTTTATTCTGACGAAAGATTATTTTGTTAAATAAAAATATCTTTTCAACCTTTTTCACCAAGTTCCTCGTATTGCAATAACGTCTGCAGAGTTAAAATAATGAAGTTTCATGCATGGGCGCTTATTGAGAACACTTCGAGCATTCCACGAAATTAATGAGAACATGAAAAAAGTTACAATTATTATGATTAGAATTTTACTTCTAAGGACTGATGCACCCAGGATAGAAGTTGTGCCCCATCTGTTAGAAAATTTTATTGCTTCCCTTTTTAATTTTTGCATTTTCAATTATTTCTGACTGTTCTTCAGAAGAGTTACCAAAATGAAATACACTGTTCACAATTAAAATTGGATTAAAATGAATGTCACTATTACTAGAGTTTGATGATTGTTTTTGGATTCGACTACTTTTCCGAGTTTTCCTTCTAGCAGGGGATGACGAGAGACTTCTAGTTTCAAAAATTTTGCTTACAGTTTCTTCAAACTTTTGGAAAAGAATATTAAGAATGGCTTCTTGTTGGGTTTGAATAGCTAAGATTTTTTTGTCTACCGACTCTTCAAATTTCGTAAGTATTGAAGTGACTATATCATTTATTTTAGGATTTGTAATTTCTGATGGTTGATTAGACTTTACAATTGTAGCAAAATTAATACTAGAGCTTTTAATTTGTCTTCTTGTTTCAATAAAAGATAAATGGTTAATTGCCTTAAATTTTAAAAACAGAGTTTCTTCACGAGATGAACATGAAGGATCATCTGAATCGTGAGGTCCTTTCCAGTTTACACAATATGGGACTTTAGTTAAACAAGGATCATTATTGTGATTCGAGCCACAGAGTCTGCATAAAGCTGATTGTACTTTGCATTTTTTGTAGCATGTGTATATTTAAAACAAATTCCACATTGACGAACTTTATCCACAAATTTCTTTACATTTACAATAGATAAAAACACTTTAATTTGAGACGGGATTTTATGTCCGTAGACTCTTACCATGATAGTTTCTGGAATTTCTGAAGATCCCTTTTCACTAAAACGTCATATTTGAGATACAATAAGGCCGTTATTTTCAATTTCTAATGCTAGATTTTCTAAACTTTCGTCCTCTAATATGAACGGGATGATAAATTTCGTAGTGTATTGTTCAATTGGTATTTGGGGAGTCACATTGACATTTAATACTTTTTCGATTTTACAAATTTCTGTTGTAGTTTTATAATCATTTGTAGTGATAATTAGTTTTCCGTTTCTGGTATGTCTGACTTCAATCCCATTCCTGTTGGAAATAACGTTTAATAGTTCAGATTTTAACTGTGAAGGCCTCTTAGGAGCAGGAACATATCCTGCTGTAGGACACAAAAACAGTGAAATTTTAAATTCCAGCTTCTGAAGCTAATTGTATAGCTAGAGGTGCATCATCATCATAGTCTAATATAGAGTTCGATGCATCTTTTGGTATGCGATATTCACATTCAATAAATGATATATCGTCATGTAAATCTGTCATTTTGAACGTAACATCTTGTACGTACTTGAGGAAATAAACCAATAAACTAATTAATAAATTAAGCTTATTAGTATTCCAGAATTCCTACAATTTTAAATAAATGAAAATAAATTGCTCGAGTTCTTATCAAAACTAATAAAGTTTTACGAAGTATGTACGTACCGGTAAAATACTGCAACTTTTTCTGTAGTCAGCTCTGATTCTACTTTATTTATGATAGAGAGGATTTTGAATTTACGTAGAATTATTATTTGCGTTTAAATAAGTGAAGAGATTTACTTTTAAGATTTAGAAAATACATTAAGGATAAAACTAATTTAAAATATTTTAGAAATTTATAATATTTCGAAGAATTATGCAGCGAAACTCGTTTTTCGAACCTCAAATTTACGAGCGTAAATTATTTACGAACTATTAGCTGATCCCTGATGCGAAGATAATATTTATTCCCTTTTAAAAAATAAATTTTTAAAACATATATTTTTTGAGAATTTATTTTCATGTATTTTTGTTTGCGTTTATTTTATCATATTTTATTCTTTTTTTATTTTATGGATAAGACACTTAGATTGACGTTCTTTATGGAAAATCTTTGAATTGTAAATAATTAATTCCAACATTTAGTAATCAGTAAAATGCATTTCTACATTATTCTGTCTAAGGATCCCCGACAATGGATATAAATCCAAACAAATGCCTCATTTTTCTTTATTATTTTTCGAGTTATCTTTCAGTTATTGTTTTGGATCATTAGTAGTTAACGTGCATGTATAGATAGTCAGGTGTAGCAAAATAAATAACCAGTATTGAATGAACAACTTTAATAGTATTTAAAAAAATTATATTTCTCTTACATTTATAAGAGTAATTAGACAGGGATTTTTGTGATTTTCCAAGAAAACATTCCTGTGTCGCTTATAAATATCCTATGCGTAAAACATACGAAACGCTAAAACATTTTGGAAGATATTTATTGAATACAACACATTATTAAATTTTCAACACCATATTGATACATATAATATTTTTTGAAATACAGTAGATTAATTTACAATGTATTCAGTATCACTGGATTAAAACTGCTTTTCTTCAATATCAATAAATTATTCAATAATTTTCTGATTTATGAAATTTTTCAACTACTAATTACCTAGTAGTACAAACATTTGATCATATATTGAAATGATTAAAAATTCGACTCAGACTCGCGTATAACATTAGTTATAACATTGTTACTCTTATAACAGTAGAAAATAGCTCTATAAAATTTATCAAATTTTTTTCAAAATTTAGATTTTAAATATTTTCTATTTTAACTCTATTTTTAGAAAGTTCAGACATTATGGGAGAAATTGTCACAAATTTTATTTTTATTTATTTTTGTGAATCACCAGTGTAAAATAGGTTTCATAATCTCATGGAATAACAGAAGTAATTCCAAAATATAGAAACATACAAAAAATAATTAAAAATTACAAATTTTATTTTCATATTTTGGAATAAATAGGTTTCCAAATTTCTTCACATGCTTTCTGATTTGGAAACGGAATGACTTTATTTCCCTTTGAGCTAAATTCAAATACTCTCCGATCAGAAGAGAAATATTTTGGCCAATTCGGTTCAGAATCTTTGGTTACAGGATACCTGAAAAGTAATTTAGAATTTTAAATTGCTCAGTTGGATTTTCTAAATAACCATTGGCACATTCATATCAATGCGACATTGTTTACTTTAAATTCTATATTCAGCTGACATGCTTTTAAGTGTGAAATAAAAAACATTAAAACGTAACAGAACATGAATTATTTGGAAATATTATTCATACTCGAAATTACTGCATTGATATTCTAAGCCATTGATACATAAGCGAAATAAAAGTGCTGAAATTTTTTTATTGGTGTAAAAACTGAAATTTTATTACTAAAGTAAAAATTACTATTTATTGAGCAGTGTCAATTTTGATACAACTTTATATCGATTTAAAGGTTAGAATATTAATATACATTATTAGAAAGAATATATTATAACATTTAAAACATAAAGTAATTTATTTTAAAAAATATTTAATTAAAAAAATAGATTTAAATATTTAACATATTGTGAATTACTTACTATCTAAAATATTGAATTTTTAGCTAAATAGATTTTAATTGAATATAAACATTTAAAATTTGATAAAGTTTCAAGAATAACAATCTAGTTTTTCAGGAATTTTGAATGGATTTTTTGTATGAGAACAAATAAAAGTTTTTATTCTAAGTATAGATTTAATATGATGAAATAATTCAGATTTAATTCAATTATTTTGCAAATACTTAAGTAGTATTAATTTATAATTTCGTGTAGACCCTCTCAATTCAAGAACTCGGTGGGCATATAAAATGAAGGCTGACATTTGAAAACATTGTTTTTATTAAAATCACGTCCTGCTCTTTTATCATGTGAATGTTATAAAACTTCCTTTATAATGTTTCATTCTTTAAATATTGTTAAAAAGACAATTTTTGGTTTCATTTCTCTTTATTTTAGTTTTTACAATTCATTGCAACTCCACAGTATAGAATTAACTATATTACTACGCTAAACTGTTACAGTTTAGTGTATCACTATTTTTTATTATATCAATGGAAACTTATATAAAGTCAGAAGACGATTCTCCAGGAAGTGAAGAAATAAGACTGGGTTAGTTTTTGAATATTTTGCGAAACAAATGTGATAAATCTTTTATGAGCAATAAAATGAATATATTAAAGGAGGTTATAGTATTTTCTTACTGGCCTATAATCAACTTTGCTAATGACCTGCGAGAAATAAGTTTGCTAGGATTCCAATCCAATTTAAATATTTTACTTAATACAAAAGGCATCTGAAAATACCACATCTTTCTAATAAAAAAGTACTAATTTATTTATGATTTCAATTAATAAATGATCAGCACATTGCACATTAAAACGAAAGACTATTGACTTAAATTCACATAACCAAGGTATACCAAGCTTGGCTTGTCCAAGTGTCATAAGTAACAACAACAGCACATTGACTAATATTATTACTTTTTGACCATACGATTGTTTATAACTGCAAGCAGATAGCTGCGCACTGAAGATTTGGCTCGTGCATATTAGTCAATGCTGGTTAAGAGTAAACTAAGGGCATTTTTTATATCTACTTGCGAAAAATATTTTATGCCCATTACAGAATATGCCTAAGATGAAGCAAGCGATGTGAATCTAAAATGAATATTGAATAATCCTATTAAAATTAATGCATTTAATGACATTGGGCACTGGATGACTAACTCTTTGCTGCAACAAAGCCAGAAACTGCTACTAATTTATCGTTACCTGGTGGGCACCTGTGAAACAGGTTACGGAGGAGAGTAACATTACCCATGTTATACCACCACAAATCCGTTTATAGGGTTTGCCACATTCATTCATCAATTCAGAAGAAAGCCATGGAAACACAGAGAGAAAGAAACATCTAAGCTCGAACCAGGATTTATGCCCGAGACCAAGTCTAGGAGTCAGGAACGGTAACCACTTAGCCTTCGGCCAGCTAAAATATGCGCTATCTCATATGAAATATGCTATATATATATTTTTTAAAAAATACATACATCAGATTTCAAGAGAAATATAATAATTATAATTGTAATATATATTTGGCATTATATAATTGGAATGATATTTATTTTCATTAAAATGTGAAAATATTCACATTTTAGTGAAATTAAATGTCAATGGTGTCTAAATTAAATATTTAATCAAGTAGACTTCATGATAAATCTCGATCTCAATAAAATGTATGTAATTGAAAGTTTTATTTTTCATCCATTTCATATTTTTATAACATATATAGACACATATACTTCGTTTTAAAATGGTAAATTGAAAGAATTATAAATGTCAACAATTTTACTCTATCCTGTGTAAAAAAGTAATACGTGTGTTCTTATTAATATGAACTTATGTGAGATAATTTCCTTTCTAATAAAAAACATGCGAATAATAATATTGATATATAGCTTTAAAATTTCAAACCATATATGTGTGTAATTAATCCTGTGTGGAAAAGGGATAATATGATTTCCAGGCTTCATTAATTTTAAGTCCAGCATAATGCGACATTCTTCCAAATAACTGTTTCTGCCGACTTGCTCCATAGACTTGTCAGGTAATTTTAATCAAGGATCAAGTGAAGATGTCACAAGTCTTGAGCTGTGTACCTCTATACGCAACGCTTCATCAGCGGAGGGACATTGGACCCTGCAGAACTTCTAAGGTGCATATAACATCACGGTGCAACAGACATCGGCGCAACGTTTTTCGATAATGAAAACTACGCCTTTCTTCATTAAAATAAAGTAATTGCGATAGTTCCATTTCTCTCTTGGTTGTGGTCCTTAAACATTTCCATGAAAAAGAAAATCATGTTTTTGTGTATTTGAAACTGCGTTCAATAACATATTCATTCATATAACATATACGTTCAATAACATATTTATGCTGTTCGTATTGTTACAAATTTATAAACATTATTGAAATTTGTCTTAAAATATATCAGACACATCGGAAATACTCAGATATTGGCCAAACATTGAGCAGTTTTGGCTTATTCTACGTTAAAAAGAGCAGAGAGTACTAATGATTCGGTGACTTGGCGAATTTTAAGGAGATTTTTGGTGACTTTGCGAGAAATAGATACTTCTAAAAAAGTCCATCACCGAAGCTCTAGGGAAAATATTAAGCTGGATAGCTTAGAACCCTCCAGAAAATTGGGAATCTCGTATGTCTTTACGCAAAGTCGGGTATAAATACCACCACCCTTCACCGAAAAGTTTATGAGGACGATCAGCCTTGAATGCTTATTTAGTGCATAGAAGCTATTGTCTGTCTGATGTTCTAGAGATTTCTGTGTTGGAAAAGCCGCCGCTTTTCGTTAAGATCATAAAAATGAAGCATCATTTGCCGCGGGCAGTGATTGGGACGGTGACCACGTAAACTCCCGTACCACGCTTCACGGTTAGTGAAGCGAGGTAGAATATTCTTTATAAAATCTCCTTAAGGAAATAAAACAGGATAATGTGCTACAGGGTAAAAGAATTTCAAAAATCACAGCATTAGTTATTTAATCTTAAACATTGGCCTACATAGACTCACCATGATTTAATGGTGAAAATATACTCTTCAAAATCCAAAGTTCAGCTTCTATTTCAGAAATGGGAGAGACGTGCTACACATCAGCTCTTTGCCTGCACCTCCATCGAAGTATAACCTGATAAACGTCGCATGTTTCTCTCTTAATGCATATAATTAATACTCACTCACAATCAAAAGTTGCAGTTAGTCAGTTTTTATATTGAACACAAAATCTATTGAACATTCTTTTTAGCTTAATAGATTTCCTGTCTCATCGTTGTATAAGATAGTATACAACGATGAGATAATTATCTTAAGATATACCATATACCTTAAGAATATAATTACCTTAAGAGCTTTTATAAGTATACAAATTGAGTCATTTTTGCTGCTACTAAAAGTATTTTATGAAATTATTTGTTCGTCAATTACTAAACGAATATAATTTCAATCATTGTCAAGATTTAATTTTTTTCAGAGCCTATATATTGTTCAGCAAAAGAGTACATTTTTATGTTACTCGGAAATAACTGTATAAGATTTCAATTAAAATTATTATAATATTGTAACAGATCCATATTAACTATACTGACAATAGATGGCGTTACTGCCCAATACAAAATATTCAATATCCAATAGAGTTAGAAGATAGAATAGTGTGAGGAATGGAAGTCGAACCATCCGGTTCATTAATAACTTTGTTTATAATTTTTACTGTACAAGTACTATGTAACCTTGTTAATAATTAAATCTTTTCTTAGTAACTATTTTTTTAGTCATGTGTAATGTAATAAATGTAATGTTTTGCCTAATTCTAACTCCCATTTTCTTACATCCCTACAATGGCCCTCCAACTAATACCCTTCTCACTGTTTTCTATTTAATTGGTTTTGAGTTTTAGCTATATTAATTTTGTAGTTATAATTCCACATCGGAATTACCCTGATTATGTGTTCATCCGGAATGCATTCCATTTTTGAATTTTCCTGAGTCGTTAGTTTTCATCCAGAAACGCCGAGCTATATCGTTTTCATCCAGAAAAGAGGTAAGTTATACTTTGTTCTAACAAATTTCAATATCATCCTGATATTGTTGGCATGTTGTAATAATAGCATGTTTTGTATTAAAACTAATCCAAATAACATAACTTTTGTGTTTGTAGTATTAGTTCCGTTATTAGTCGTTATAACTTCGGTTTTGATTAAATTTTATTCAGACGTGTGCATGAATGTTATAAGTTTGTCTACTAATACTGCATGTATTTGATATATATTTTTCTGCACGTCAATTTGCATGTATAGTGAAGTTTAATCTTTTGAAATGTATAATATGTTCAGTAAAGTTCTTGAATTTAAACTGTTTATATTGTAGAACAGAAGTGACAGTAAGAACTTTTAAAATCAAGAATAGCCTTTCTTTACCGTGCCCGAAAAGAAGATTTAAGGACATTAGCCGACGAGCTTGGTTTGGAAGCGGGATATAATTTAAAAATAGTCCAATTAACAGATCTCATTGGCAAAGCACTTATTTATAATAAAACTGTGGTCAAAAGTATGCTTCAAGCAATTACTGAAGAGCAAATTGCGAAAGAAACCACAGCTTTAAGAGAATCCAAAATAGCTGATGAGAAGGAAAAATTTGAGGAACAACAAAAGTAGGAACTGGAGAAACTCCAGCTTCAAATTGAATCTCAGCGTTTGGCAGGCAAGCATAGATACTCTATCGTCAACTGATCCCTCGGTAGCACACCAGAAGCGGGATTTTAGTAATTTCAGCACTCTTTTGCCAAAATTCGATTCGAAAAAAGAAGAATTAGTTACATTCTTCACAGTTTTCGAAGGACAAGGTAAATATATGAAATTACCTGAATCTTCATGGATCCCTTACTTAATAGTCTTCCTGCCATCTGACATTGCAGCCCTCATCGTTCGACAACCTGAAGAAACACAAATATGCGAAAGTCAAGGAACTATTTCTGAAAAGATTTAAATTGTCTGGAGACAAATTCAGACAGCTGTTTGCTCAACACAAAAAAGACCCAGAGAAAATATGGAGAGACTTCTTCTTTGATCTGTCTAGCTACTTTGATGGCTGGCTTGAAGAACTTAAGGTTCATGATTTCGAAAAATTAAAAAACTTATCATTGCAGACCAAATCAAGAAGTTCCCCTGATGTTAAAGAACATTTTATTGATATTTGGTCTGAATTTATTTCTCCGGTTGATCTCGTTGAGAAGCTAGATGCTTAAGAAAGTGTCCGGTGTGGTGTAAAGAAATCTCTCCTTCCAATAAATCAAAAGAAGCAGTTTCCCCTTAAATACTTTACCCAAGAAAGAAAACCTCGACATGAAAGAAATGAAATTCTTAAGAAAGAGTGAACCGAAGTTGCATGCTATGGATATGGTAGTCCAGGAGTTATTAAACCTAAACGTCCTACCTGTAAAGGAATTTAAAAGAAAATTTCTGATTCTTTTAGCATTGTTATTCTTCAATCGGCTTCTAGTGCACCCACACAGATGGCAACGTCAAGAGTAACAATTAATGGAGTCATGAGTATCGCTTGCTCAGTCACTGCTGCAACCCACTCAATCACAGGAAAAACACATTACCACATTCTGCAGAAACAAGGCGCAATCTTTGCCACCTGTACACTACTAATGTCTTAAGCAGACGATAGTAAAATTAAAAGAGAAGTTCACACAACAAAGGTAAAATTCGTCTTGGAGGCCATACGTTGCATTTGAACCTTGTTGCCATTCCTGAGACAAAAGAAAACAGCACCTTCTTGCGAAATGACTTTCTGAATTCGGCTGGGATTGTATTAAATTTGAAACGGAACAATTGGTTTTTCAATGATCAACCCAAACGACACTTTTCTTTTGAAGAGCCGATGCCAGCTCTTTTTGGGTCACAATAAACAAATGCTTCCCAAACGGTTGCACCGCTAACTGTGAATGAAAAATGTAGTACCGATGAAGATGAAGCATTCCATTTGACTCCCACCCGGGAAAAGAAATTAAACAATCTTCATCATTTGTGTGAAGATGAAGGTATTCATCTGACTAGTGAACAAAGAATTAAATTAAATGAACTCTTATCCCATTATGAAACTATCTTCAGTCCTGGGAGAGAAGCAACCCCATTTATTGAACATTACATTGATACGCATGTTAAAAGCCTACGTGCTTTTACTTAATTTATCATTTAAGGTTATTTATACTTATAACCATGTCAGGACGTTTAAAATGAGAATACTGCATTTCAGTAACAAATAACAACTTTATTGAACATTGCGCTTCGCCAAATCTCTGACCGCATCTCGCGATCGACGTACATCAAATGACTCTTTTTTGTGTTCGCCCTCTAGTGGCGATTTTTCATTGCTCAGACGCAGAACAATCCTCCGGTTTCTCTTCCTCCATATCGAGTGTCTCCAGCTAGGAAAGAAATTATGCAAAATGAAATTGATAGACTCTTAAATGAAGGAATTATGGAGCACTTTTAATCTCCGTACGCAGCTCCTGTTGTGCTCATCCCTATGCCAAATGGTGCTTATAGATTCTGTGTGGATTACAGAAAATTGAATGCCATCAGGAAGACAGACTCTTACCCTCTTCCCCACATAGATGATTTACTTCAAGAAGCTAAACAAACTCGTTATATGTCGACCATCGACTTTGAAGCTGGTTATCACCAGGTAAATGTGGCTGCTATGGATAGAGACAAAATTGCATTCATTTGTCCTTTTGGGACATATCGTTTAATACGAATGCCATTTGGATTGAAAAATGCCCCAGCGACCTTCCAAAGACTGATATAGAAATTCCGAAGTGGTCTTGGTGACATTTTTCTTCGTTCCTACCATGATGACATTATAGTACTATCAGAGTCGTTTCAAGAACATTTAGAAAATTTAAGAGACATATTTCAACGACTTGAGCTATATCAAATTGACAGCTAACCAAAAAAATGCAATTTTGCATGTTCAAAGATTAAATATCTTGGGCATTATATTACCCCTGAAGGTCGAGAGGTTGATCCTGCAAAAACTGCTACTATCTTGGACATGCCTGAACCCAAAACTGTTAAACAAGTTCAGTCCTTTCTGCAAACTTGTTTTTGGTACAGGAGGTTTATTCCGAACTTTTCTCAAATAGCCAGACCTCTCAGTAATCTAACCGAGAAATTTTCCTCGTGGTGCTATAAGGAACAAGAAAAAACTTCGTTCCAAAAGTTAAAGACATTACTTACTTCACCACCTTTTCTTAAGCAGTGTGATCCGAGTAAACCGTAAATCTTGCGCACTAATGATAGTGGATATGCCTGAGGTGCTGTCCTCCTCCAAGGAAAAGCCCGAGAAGATCAACATCCCATGGAATATGCAAGCAGACTACTAACAAGTGCTGAGCGAAACTACTCAACTACAGAGCGTGAAGTCCTTGCAGTTAATTGGGCTTTAGGAAAATATAGATGCTATACTGAGGGACAAGAAGTCACATGGCTCATGTCTTTAAAGTCCCCGTCAGTACGATTTGCTCGTTGGGCTCTACAACTCCTAGAGTTCAACCTCCATATCGAGTACGTTACTGGAAAAAGCAACGCGGTAGCTGACATGTTATCTCGCCCTCCCTGTCACCAAAGAGATAACCCATGCGAGATATGTTCTGTGACTGTTAACCAACCCACTGTTCTTTCAGTAGATTTTCCTACCAAAAGTCCTAAAGAAATCAGAGACAGCCAACTTAAAGATGAAAATCTGAAGAAAATAATAAATGACTTGGAAGCAATCGACTTGACTGAGGAATACAGAAACTGGACGAAAAAAGGTTTTTTGATGAACAGAAAGGTGTCCTGTACAAATATGCACCTGATTCAGGATCTGATGAGGCTCAGCTTGTCATTCCAGAAGATGCAAGAGAGCAGATTCTTAAAATTCATCACGATGATCACAGCGCAGGTCATTATGGTGCTGAAGGCACTTTTGATAGAATTACTAGAAGGTACTGGACTGGCATGCAGAAATACATCACCAGTTATGTAAAAGATTGCACAGAATGTATGCGATACAAGCCCTCTAACCAAAAACCTGCTGCTCTGCTGCAGACTCTACTACCATCCTAAAGGTTTGAGACGTTATCCATTGATTTGTTCAGTCCTCTTCCAGTTAGCCATAAAAAATAGATATTTATAATAAAGCATGTTACAACGAAATGGATCAAGCTATTTGCATTGGAAAATGCAACAGCCAAAGAGTGTACTGTCACTCTCGTAGAATAAATCTTTATGAGATACGGAACTCCACGCAGGATTATCATCGATAATGGACCAAAATTTGTTTCTGCTGTGAAGCAGCCACTATGTTATCTCATGAAAATTCATCAATCCTTTACATCAGTTTACCACCCTCAATGAAATCCAATTGAAAGGAAGAACCGTGATTTGAAACCTCGTCTTGCCATATTAGTTATAAATCGGCATGATAGCTGGTCCGAAAAACTCCCTGCAATTCGATTCTCACTGAACACTTCAAAGTGCAGTTCAACTGAAAAAACTGCAGCTTTTCTTAATTTTTGACGAGAGCTCCATGCACTTGATGATGTTACCAACGACTTTCGTGGTATCATCGAGAACGATAACTTTGTCATTAAAATCAACCCGTATCTAAAGAAAAACTGGAAAGATTCACATCTGAAGCCAAAAAGATCTTCATTGTACAGCAAAATAAAAGCAAGCATTTTGCGGACCAGAGAAGGAGACCAGCTCCTACATATAAATCGGGAGATATAGTTTTGGTTAACAAACCAAATTTAATTAATAAAAGTGATGGTGTTACAGCAAAATTTTCGCCTCGCCGCGATGGGCCATTTATCATCATTACTCAAAAATCTCCTGTATCGTATTCTGTGGCAAACGCAGATTCTCCTAATATAGCAATAGGAGTATATCACACTTCGGCATTGGCTCCTTTTCAAGGAAGGAAAACTTCACATATCAAAGCTTTGCACCGATGAGTTCGGCCAACAAAAATGAACAGCCCTAAAACTCCCACTCCTGCTATAGCTCATGCTCAAGAGCGAAACCATTCCAGGAAACCTCCTGCTGACCCCCTGGTCGGGACGTCTTCGGGGTAAGAGGGGGAGGTTGTGTCACTGATCAATATTAACTGTACTGACAATAGATGGCGATACTGCCAAAAACAAAATATCCAATAGAGTTAGAAGATAGAACAGAGGTGTGAGGAATGGAAGTCGAACCATCCTGTTCATTAATAATTTAGTTTATAATTTGTACTTAAACTATGTAACCTTGTTAATATTATTAAGTCTTTTCTTTGTAATTATTTTTATAATCATGGGTAATGTAATAAATGTAATGTTTTGCCTAATTCTACCTTCCATTTTCTTACCTCCCTACAATATTAATATTTTTATACTTACCTAGATTTCAATTCAAATACAATATTAAAATAATTTTGGATAACACAAATAAAGCTTAATGAAAGATATAATTTTATACGATAAATATTCCAAATTAGAGATGTGTTTTAATGAATAAAAAAAGAAAATTTCTTAATTTGTAATCTGAAATAAAAGATAGTGTTATTTTGTTCAAATAGATTAATTTTTGAAATATAAATAATAAAAAATACTATTTACCCCTTATGAGCAAATGAAGTAAATGTTTGAATTACATCTTCACTAATTTTTCTGTCTTCAGAGGTGTAATTTTGAGTATTCCTAAATACGTCTCCAAAAACGTAAGGAATTTCAGCAAAATGAGGCACTCCTACCCATTTGTCGTCTTTGTCCTTCAAAGAACGATGAGAAAAAGAATAATAGTATACATCTTTTGCTTTATCAGCAAGAGCTATATTCGCACATTTTATAAGAAAATCACCATATATCATCGATACCGCTTGAAGAGGGCCGTCAGAACTGCCATGTATTACATTTTTCATGTAATAATTGAATATACGATTTGAAGAAATTTTAGATAATTGTAAAATACTAAAAAATTTTTGAAGGGCTTTCTTTGCCACAGAAGCAGTAAGAAGCGGCTTTTGATCAAATCTAAAAAGGCGAGGAATAGTGTATATCATAAAGAGCGTACCCTCGTTTTTGTTATTACCAATCAATGTAGGTATTTGAGAGAATTCTCCAGATTGTAGATTTTTCAATGGTGAGCCCGAAAAATATTTCAAGCAATCATCACATTTATTTCCATAAGAAGGTACAAAAAAAGCAGGAAATTTTGAAGTGAAATAATTATCCGCGATAGCAAGCTCAATGTTATTTTTAGATTTCAAGCAATCTAAAATGTCTTTTGATAGACTTTTTAAATTTGAATTCTTGATTGAACAGCCAAGAACTTTTGAGTATTCAATAGCTTTACTAAAAGATGAATTTAAATTGTCGACCGTTATTGGTAGAACAGATGTACCACTTTCAAGAATACCTTTGTGAAATAAATTTCGAGAAAGAGGAGAAACCATTTGTAGAGATACTGAAAATGAACCTGCACTTTCTCCGAACAATGTAACACGGTTTGGATTGCCACCAAAACTCTCAATATTTTCACGAATCCATTTCAAGGCCAAAAGTTGGTCATATAGACCCATATTTCCAGGAGCATCTCTCGAATCAAGATTAAGAAAACCAAATACATTTAACCTATAATTAAAAGTAACAGCTATAACATCTCCATCAGTTACCAAAACGTCACCGTCATATATGTCCATCATTGCTGATCCGGAATAGTATCCGCCTCCATGTATAAAAGCCATGACCGGAAGTTTCTCCATTCTGTTACAGCAACAGTTGGGAGGCAACCATACGTTCAGGTACAAACAGTCCTCACTAAAATTAAATGTAGGGGGAGGAAGCCATCCTACTTCTCGACTGGAATACTGCATGCAGGCTGGTGATTTTTCTTTGGCTATCAAAGTACCATTCCATTCTTCTACTGGCTCTGAAATTTTGAATCTTCTTTCTCCCAACGGAGGTTTAGCAAAAGGTATTCCCAGGAAAGCTGGAATTTTTTTATCCATTACATTGATGTATTTCCCAGCAATTGTGCCAATCTCTGTAACGACTACAGGTCCAGAATCATCAATATCTTTATTTGTATAGCATTCAAGACCATAGCTGCTCCTCCAGATTATTGAAATCCAAAATATATCTGAAAAAATGTGTGAATTATTTCAAAGAAGAAAAAATATTACTTGTGAAATTGTAATATCATTTGCGAATTATGTAAATACAATGTATAATTTTATCTTGATTTGTTAACTTATTCTTTTACTGCCTTTTAGAATGTAGAACTCACAAATCATTTTGTGTAAAAAACTTGATTATATGAGTTTTTATAGAGCTCTCTAATAGTGACCATTTGTTGCGCTTTGCGTACAAAATACACTGGTTCTGCTAGAAAATCGCCAAATTGGCGAGATAGTGGAAATTTCTCCCCGTTTCTTGCAACTTAATCTTTGCCACCAAACTTAATTCTTGGGGTTAGTTGCCGACCTTTGGTGACTTCCAGTAAAATTTTGGAACAATACAAAATGTTCTGGAAGATCTTCGGGTACTATGTATAGAGTCTTCCAACGAATCCAGGCAGTCACTTGATATCAGTTTCTTATAGTGCTCGCACGTTGTTGCGGGCGAAAGCTATTTATTGCAAACGGAAAGGTCTTAATTGTTTTGTACACTTTCTAGATTGCGTTGTGAATTCAGTAGAACTGCAAATTACTGTATTTTTGCGGAATTTTGTTATTAAATCTAATTTCATTTCTTTTCATTTTTTGGTACTTAATTTAGCGGTTCCGAGTACGCAACATTATAAATTTTTTCTCAAGTCTGTTCATGCAAGCAAACAAATTAATCAGAAAAATTATTTGAGAAACATTCATTTCATTAAACTATTTCATGTATACTGCCTGATATTAAAACGCAACTGAAAGAAGGAGTTACCAGAATGGGATGAAACTCGGCAAACAGAGAGAAACAGCCACGGACAATAAGTAATAAGTATTTCGAAGTGACCTTCATAATATAGAGAGAGAACAGGGTTGGCGCAGTAGGTCAACATAGCAAAGTAGCAGAGCCCCGACTTTACCAACTGGTTATAGGGTTATGCTCTACCATCTCCGAGAGCCGTCCGTAACATTTATGGAGGCCCACTTACGACCCCACCTGGAGTTTATTTAAAATTATATTCCCATAGGTGGGGCTTAAAAGCCTACAGACAACTTAGCCAAGTAGTTGTCTGCATCACAGTTCAGATACATGATTGTCGTATACTCTAAAATAATTACAAATTAAATATTATTAAGTGAAATATAAAAGAACAATATGATAAAATAGAATTAATTACAGGAAAAGTAAATAGGGTTCTACAATCTTAAATTAATATCAATTTATATAAATTAACAAGACATTAATGTATAACAATAGTTTAAATTTAAGTTATAAAATTGCTGTATTATTATGAACACCATATGATATATGAACAAAATTAAATGCAAGTGTAGTTATAAATTAAAGAAGCAATATAATAAGATAAAATAATAAGTGAAGAGAGTAGAATTATTATGCAAACTTAAATGACAATTATTTACATGATTTATAAAGTCTCTTTTTAAGAATTTTACTTGAAACATTTGATTCAATTAACAGATTAAGCCATAATGTCATGGAACTCTAAAGTTATAATCGATATAAAGTATTCGTGTTTATTATTTCCTTAATGATTTTTCATGAATTGACTAGACATTAATGTTTCATATTACTCGAAACATAAGTTTTAACAGCTAAAATAATTACACTATTATGAACAGCAGTAGATGTGTATACAAATATTAGAAAAACTTAATGGAATTATAATTGTTCATCTGATGAATCTGATGATGAATAAAGTTCATTGTCTACCATTGTTGAAGATTGAACAGGATCACGGCATAGTATGAGTCCTTGTACTGTTAAGGATTTGAGTATTTAAATTATTTTTTTCCACCTAAGACCTTTCTTTAGACAAAATTACACAAACTGAAAGTCTGTTTGTCTATGGTGCCTTTTTATGTTGATGACCTTTGTAGATGGATATTTCACTATGTAGTGAGGGGCAGTTCCTAAGTCATTACATTTGCAGATTGGATATATCAAATCTTGTGAAGTATTCAAGGAGGTGTCCATGATTTGTTATTAAATAGTTAATAAATGGATTTGAGACGAGGAAATCTATGGAGACTGTTAGAAGTAAATGCTGGGTGCATCTACTTCGTTGCGATGTGTCCCATGTTCTGTGCCAAGTCCCGATGGTTTTTTTATATATAGGAGGAGTTTTAAGAAGGAGCTTGGTTTTGGCAGATTTATAACTCACATTTCCTCATTGACACCAGTTTCTTTTACTTTTACGTCCGCTAGTTCATCCCCCAATTGCCCACGTGTGCTTTAATCCAGCTTAATTGGATTCTGCATGATGTATTTGCGTATAGACACTCCTGGGTATCACGGATGATTTGTGATTTGTTCACTGGTTTGAAAAATCCTCTTCTTCTTTCTTGTCCCCTGGTCTGAATCAGACTATTTCCATGACATCCTTCGCCTTCCAAGAATCGAGGACAAATCCAGGGGTGTATAAAAGTTAACGCTTTGAAAAGCCAATGTAGTTCAGTAGGTGTTCTGGACTCGTTTCGTTAGTATTGCACGCAGTGCAGGTGGGAAAGATTTGTTTGTCCTGGAAGAACCGTAGAGTCCGAAGATTGCCGAATCTGAGTCTGGACAAGGCTGTCTGATGACGTCTTTCACCGTCGAAACTCAAAGATCTCCCAGGATCAGAGCCACAGTACCAAATATGAGATGGCGGAATTTTCCAAGATGAGTTGGCAAGAGCCTTACTTCTAGAGAAGATTTCCTGGAAAGTCAGCGGATCAGCAGAACCAAGAGGCAGGGATGATGCATCCCTAGCAAAGCCATCAGTGTTATCGTTACATTTAAGATCGACATGTGATGGAATCCATAGAAAATAAATAATGGAGGATTCAGATAATGCTTTAAGCTTTTTGAAAACACAAATTCCCCTTTGGTCAACAACATTCCTCCAGTTTTCAAGGTACAGAATAACGCTGCGACTGTCGACTAGAATCCAAATCTCACCGTTTAACTGCTTGTTCAAGGAAAAGTCCAGAGATATATCAATGGCTGTAAGTTCTGCACAAAAGAAAGAACTAAAATCAGCATTGCGTTGTTTTAGAAAAAAATTTAGTTTCAGTTTTAAGAAACACTCCGCTTCCAGTGTGGCCATCTTTATCCCTACTACCATCAGTGTAAATTTGTACAGCTTCAGAGGGAATGTTATTGATGAACTCTAGGGCAGCTTGTTTTAAGAATTCAGGATGTTGAGAAGATTTATTAGTGTGTATCAGTAATTCTGTATGGAAAAACACTCCTGGCAAAGAGTCAAGAGGTGAGGCGATAGGAATTAGAGATTTAGCGGAAACAGAAGATTTTAAAACATCCAACTTCTCTGCATGTCCAAGAGGATTAGGCGTTTTCAGCTTCTGGTCTTTCTTCCAGCCACACAGGAAGTTAGCGGTTCAATGTTGGTCATGGTAGCTATAAAGTTTACTGAAGTACTTCACCAGATTTGGGATACATCTCTCCTGGAACGACTGTAAGTCTGCCTCATAAAGAACAATTTTTGTTGGTGTGCTCCTATGGAGCCCTGTAATGATGCGTGCCGCACTCAGCTGTACTCTCTTAAGTTTTTGTAGATTGGTAACTGATGCAACATGGTATACTTTAAAGCCATATTTGAGTACTGGGCGTATCAAAGAAATGTATGTTGTTCTTAGTGTTCTGGCATCTGCACCCCAGTTGCACCCAGAAATATATTTCATTATATTAAGTCGCTTCATGGCTCGGATCACTAGTGAGTCGATATGTTTGTTGCCTGAGACCTCAGGATCGAGAGTAAAGGTTTGAACAATGATAGAACAGACTGGGTATCAGTCCGTATTGTTGTTGGCACTAATTTATTGGTAATTATATATTTCATCGCTTCTCTGACCGCTTATGCCTCAGCTTGAAACACAAAATTATAATTATTTTATTTGAACTGTTAAGAGAAAAATTTTGGTCTTTTTGTGTAACCGCGAATGCTGCGCCGTTGCTTTGTCATGTCTTGATCCATCTGTTCTCTATCTGGTTCAGATCATGAATGGCAAAAAACGAAGTAACACACCCATTCACAGAGTCAGTGTGCCTATTCGAAGGAACATATACCTAGAATATGGATGTCGTCCTTAGATATGACTCTCCATTCTCTAAGGACTCTCCATTTGCCAAAGTACGCCTTCTGAAGGAGGCAGTGGCAAGGTCTGCAAATGATGTCCAATCCTGACGTGTTTGACTGATGAGAGATCTGGCAGGAATGGTGGCCCGGAAATAAATTATACACCTTACAAGTCTTGTTGGCAGATGCTAGCAATGTGTGCTTGTGTGTTATCCTACTGATAAAAGGCAGTAGTCACGCCCTGAAGTTAGGGGAGTCTCATCATCCGCAGCACATCATTCACGTAACGTTAGACTTTCATAGGGCCGTAATTACGAACTAGAGGTAACCTGGAATTTTACGCAATGACACCCTAAACCATTATGCCATGTTGTCGCACTGTGGGATGATCCACAATTATTGCAGGATTGGATGTATCTCCATATCAGCGCCACATTCATAGGCGGTGACTATCACTGAAGAAACAGATGCGGGACTCATCTGAGACTATGATCTTGTGTCATCCCGACATCCACATATCTCTAATTCGGCACTATTCAAAACGTTGGCGTCTATGTTGTGGGGTCAATGGCAGACTTCTTAACGGATTTCATGAGCACAGGCCACAAGCAACCAATCGACGGTAAATGATTATGCTCGAAATTGGAGAAAGCAAAGTGTCTTTCACATGTTGTAGAATTTCAGTAGATGTGTTTTGCGGGGCTACCACCACTTAACACCGGAAGCGTCGATCCATTGTTGCTGATGTCATTCTGGCTTCATCGACACCCCACAAACGCTCCACAGTACCTTGTTTCAAGCATCTTCGCCAAGCCGTTGCACTGTGGATGCATCCAGATGTTTACCTTCTGTGATTTGCCGTACGGAACAACCTTCTGTTATCAGTCCAATCACCATGCCCCACGTAAAATCATCTTTCTGCTGTAACTGACTCCGTCAACGATGGTTTGGCATTCTCAACAATTACAGATGTCGTTGCGACAAGAACAATCTTTCAACGATTATTTTCCAACCAGCTATAACGGAGCGAATATTGTCCACCCTGCCAGTGTCCTTGCCTTATATCTTATCTTATATGCAATGGAGAGCTGCGCTTTTTATATCATTTGCGTAACTCAGTAGGGTACATCTACCCTGAAATTTGCATAATTTTCTAACCACTTCTTGGTGTTACATTTTCAAGGCCGGGCAGTGTCTTTAATTTATTATTTAAGGTTTCCAGTGAAAATAGCAGATTAGCAGAGAAATTGAAATTTAAAATAAAATTTTTACATGCAATTTTGTTGCATAAATCTTGAAAAATAATATGCAAATTACAAGTAACCACCAGATGGCGCCGATAGTACGTCACAATGACGAGAGTGTAAGAGAGGGGTATATAAGAAATGGTTGTAAAAAATTAAAATTCTTCACTAGCGCTTTAAAAGACTTTCAGGGCAATAACCGTGCAGTTGTGGCACAAAGGAAGCATTTGGATGATGTTTTACGTGGTAGAATTATCGGCCGTCTGGAATGTGGACGTACCCAGCTGGAAGTATACGAGGATCTTGGAATCATCCAGAGTGTAATCTCCAGGCTTTGGCAATGGTTCCAAGAAGAAGGTAATGGGAGTAGACATTATAGTATAGGTCGCCCCCGATTTACAACGCCCAATGAGAACCAGTATTTGGCAGTTGCTACCAAAAGAAACAGACAGAGCACAGCATCAGACCTCTCTCATCAGCTCTCTTCAGCTACCGGTACGACAGTTTCAAGGCAGACCGTGTACAGACGCTTAGGGCACATTGGTCTATATGCTCGTCAACCAGTTAAATGTGCTCCACTTACCACAACTCACTGTCGCCTACGTTAGTGTGGAGTAAAGAGCATTGTGGACACGGCAACAGTGATCAGGTGTGATGTTTTCTGACGAGTCCAGGTTTAGCTTAATTTTCGCCGGACTTTCATACGGAGAGGGCATGTACCCGTTACCTCCAAGAGAACAACATTGAACGACACCGTTACGGTTTTGCAGGATTGCATGTTTGGGGAAGAAATATTTTGGGATCCAGAACTAGCCTGCATGTTCAGAATGTAACCATGAATGGTCACAGCTATCGTGATGCCATGCTGGAACAACTTGTACGTTAGTTTTGGGGTGCCATGGGTGCAGAATTTCTGCTTATGGATGACAATGGCCGTCCTCACCATGCAAACATTGTAGACATTGCCTTCAATTGGAGGATATCACCCGTATGGACTGGACAGCATACTCACTGGACTTGAATTCAATAGAGTATGTGTGAGCCATGCTTAGCCGATGAATTGCAGCCCGTCAATCACTTCCCACATGTCTACTGGAACTTCGTAGAGCGTTGCTTGATGAGTGATGTAATATTCCCCAAGATTAGATCGATAACTTGATACTCAGCGTTCCTAGGCGTTGTATGGCCGGTATTGCATCGTCTGGGGGTATACTATCTATTAAACATCATACCAACCATGTTATATTGGTTTTTGTAAATAAGTTATTTTTAAAATTTGTTCCAGGAAATAAAAATTGCAATATATATTAATGATATCAAACATATAGCATCCTTTTTGCTCTCTACCTTTTATTTAATAAATAGACTTTACAAATAAGTCACATTTGTTTTGCTTCTGTCACTTTCTTTGCCTGAACTTGCACTACCCTTAATTTAAGGACACGAGTGTAAATGAAATCTAGATCATCTCATATATGTACATATGATTTGTTGCGTCAATTGTTTATTGCATTCCATGTTGTAAACTTTACTTTTTGTAAAATTTTAATAAATTTACATCTAAAAACTTTTAAGAGTCTGTTACATTTCTGTAGTTTTACCTCTTTGTATGTTGTATACAATAACTCTGCTTCATTCTAATTTATTGGTAACATTTTAGTCAAACAAAAGTTGGTACTTTTCTTCAAAATCTAGAAATTAATACTCGTAAAAACACGTGTATTGTCGAATCTACAGGGTGATTATAAAAAAACTTTGCCAACATCTGCACTTCTAGCGTCCATTCTATTTAACCGATCAAGATGATACTTCAAATATAGTTCTTTTGAGATATGCGCTCGAGATTCTGTGAATGGCAACACAGTGGCCCTCGCGGTTACAGTTATAGTGACAGAAACTCGAAATTTTCGAATGGCAACGCCTACTTTTTATCATCGCAAAATGTTCAGCACATGCGAAAGCACTTCCATGTGCGAAGCCTCACAATTGATTAATTACGATCAACTGTTGAATACACTATTCATTGACTTCAAATTTTGCAGCTGAATGAAGTTGGTCATGCGGAATACCTTTTCGTACATCATCCTGGACACAATTAGCAACCGGTCTTCTTGTGTTATTTGATCCTGCTCTGTTCTTATTTCTACAAACTGAGCTGTTTTTATTTTTCCCTGGTCCTTACTTAATGTGGTTCGATGATAATGGGTCAGAAACTAGTCTATATATATATAAATATAGCTTCCATATTTTGTTTCGGTCATTTATTGTTAAATTTCATTTTTTTTGTGGTAAAGATGGCACCTGGTAGTAATTTTAAAACTTAATTTTTTTACAAAATTGCGTGAGCGCATCTTGCGTATAATTCATACACAAAATTTCTTTGCCTTCCGTTGCCATGTTTGTTCTGTTACTAAATAGACAGCTGGACATTTGTTGGGGAGGTTAGATATAACCACTTTGTATATTAAGCTTTGGAACAATATATGAATATAGATATTTTATAATAGATATATTCATTAATAAAATTAATTATAGTCAAAGTTAGCGTGAGAATATCAATCAAATTTGAAGATATTTTTGTTACCATCATTGATAAGTTTAACAGCGAACATTAAAAAACTAGCACAAATTCGGAAGAATCTCTAAATACACTGCTAATAATATTTTACTTACTATACTTAAAAAATAAAAAATATTAACAATATCTATAAATATACCTCTACTAAAAAAAGTTACTAAATATGCAGCTGGTAAGGGATTCCTTTCTGCAAGGAGAGAGAGAAAGTAAAAAAACTCAAATTATAATTTTATTTCACTTAGTGAAACAACTGAGGAGCAGAGTTATTTTAACTAAGCTACTTTTGCACCATCATGAAGCAATCAGTGTTCCAAAAAAGATTATTCCTAAATATAATTAAGAGAATGACTACCATTAAAACGATCTTATTTTGATCCTTGTAAAGCTCGTTATACTCATACGACATTGATGAAACTCGGTATATTTGTTACATAAATCACAGAAAGAAAAAAGATTTTGTTGCATAAAAAATCACTTAAACTTTGACTTACAAAGAACCTCAAAATCAAAGTAATGAACAATCTTCTTGCCTTTACCGCCATTAATCATTCTTATATACATTTGGCCACCCAAATTGCAACACCAAGAAAGACAAGAAATATCACAACAAAATTTGTTTTGTAGATAACATGTTGACCAAGTATCAAATGATTAAATTTACAGACTTCTATGAAGTGTGGTTCCTGCCAAAACCAGAAGCTAGAGTAGCCTCTATTGTTGGAATCACCACTGCCACACGCCTCGGAATTGATTAAAAGAGACGGTATGTGTTCTTAAGTTACAGCATACCATGCAGCTTCTACACGTTGCCAAAGTTGTTCTGGTGTTAAGTATGTAATCTGGGTCAATCGTTGAACAACCATGGACCACATGTTTTCTATCGGTGAAAGATCCAAACAGCAAGCCTGCGAGGGAAGCAATTCTATTCGGTGATAAACGAAGAGCCCTTGTACAACGTGTGCCGCGTGCGGTCACGCATTATCTTGTTTAAATATGACTGTGGGGAAGCCCAGAAAGTAAGTAAGAACAACTGGCTCCAACATCTCGGAGATGTAGCTCTGGCTATTTGAAGTACCTGAAATGCGTACTACAGAAGTACAAGAATGATATCCAATTCCGCCGCATATCATAATACCCGGTTCAGGACCAGTGTGGTAGTGCATAACGCTGCTTCTCGGCATCCACTCTCCACAGTGTCCCCAGACTCAAATACGACCATCGTAGTGTTGCAGAGAGAATCGTGAGTCGTCAGTAAAGACAATTTCATTCCATTCTGCCATCAACATGCTTCTTTCATCACCCCATTGGAAATGGAGACGTCAGTAGTTCTGCATCAAGGATAGACTAAGCAATGGACTCTTTCCGGACGGACTACTCTGCTCTAATCGTTGACGAATGGTACTCGCAGACACTGGATGGTGCGTCATAGACTGGATGTGCTGTGCTATAAAGTAGGTTAGTAATGTGGCTGAGCGATCCATCACACTGCCATGCGCACTTTTTGCCTGTCATCACGTGATGTGGTGCACTGGGGTGGATGCGATCGAACACGTCATATATACGAATACTTCGTAGACTCCTGCATCTAACAATCACATATCCACAATACAGTTGTTTGACTTCATCCAACACGACTACCGATTTCCCTGAAAGATAATCCACCATCTCGGTGATACACTATCCTTCCTGTGTCAAATTCGGATACTTCATGAAGAAATTATCGCAGTTTTCTACGAGGCATAATTGATCGTTTTATTGAAAAAAACCACAAGAAAAACACAATTGCTGAATTGAAATCTTCGAAATCTCCAAGCCTTAAATAGTGCTTTGAAGTGGCCACACATGCACGAATGATGTGAGTCTGGAAGGAAATTCTACTCATTTGCATGTCTCTCCTCCGCTAATGCATGTTGTAAACTTCATGTTATTTGCATGCTACCTTCACGTTGTTGCATTTATGGTGGCAGCAATGTATAATATAATTTAGCATTACAAAACATTTTTATCAGAGTATCCAAAATATTTTAATTATGCTAATGCTTATCGTTACTTTAAGGACACTGCAGAAATAACTTGTGTAAAAGAATATTTTTTAAAGATGATTGTAAAATTTGAAGACTTGATGCGCTACCAAGATGAAGTTGAAAAACAGTGACAAATAATATGATGAAGAAGGCATTGCTGCTCTGATTAAAAGAATCTCCATTTTCCACTTTATTCAATAACTCTTGGATCGAGTTAGTGATTCCTTGGTTGATAATAGAAAATGATTTGCTATTTAGTTGTATCCGTGAAAACACCAGAAGGTACAAATGCTTCAAATTTACAGCAATAAAATATGCTGCGATTTCTCATGCCATTTTTTCGGTAAAGAATAATAATGACAGGTGATCCTGGCAATCTTTGAAGTGGAATGAGAAGCTTTTTTCTTTACATAGAGTTGTAACCAATCACAATTGCCGTACATAAATTATTTTCTCATAATACCCTGCCCTAACAAATACTAAATTATAATTATTTGACTGCATTGTGTAGATTTATTGCTAATTTTACTTTCGGACCGTTTTTAATTTAACTCGAAACATACTCTGTCATAAGTGCAAGGTACAATAAACTTAAACAGCATGCTTGCTTTACAAATCATTATCCTTATATACAAGATTTAGGAAATCTCAAACCTGTGAGCAAAATGAAGGAACTCTTTCATGTTACTTCGGCAAAGATCTTTAATATCAAGACCTTTTCCGAAAGACTGTTTTCATTTATTCTATTAAAATCCCTGCAATGTTTGGTTGATGGAACTCCTAAGAGACCGAATTTATAGAAAGAAAATAAGAACTTCAACACGCGCGGAGCAGAGAACCAGCATAGCAATGCATATTGCTGAAATTCCATGAGGGTTTCTGCCCGCTACCACTGAAATTGTTGCAATACGCTTTTAATACGTTATTAATTTTTCATAATTGATATGGTATTATTTTTAACTCGTACACATTTAATATATTGGGTAATTGAATACATTTTAATAAATCTACTGATTTTCCTTCCTTCCTCAGGAGAAACTTTTCCTCCAGCGACCAAAATTTGAACTTTACTTTATTGCAAAAATTTATCTCCTGTATATACACTTATACACGAGATTTTAAAATGAAATCTGGTAAGCAAATGCAAGTCCTAGTTGAAACATTTAGCCAGAACTTTTGAACGTGAAATAGTTCTGGCGCATATGAAATAATTGTGATTTTTAACGGTTTGAGGACCAATTCGAAATGGAGAGAGGAAAACTTTCATCGTAAAATGTGTAGTTACATACATATTTTTCTAATTTTAAATAATTTAATTCGTATCTAAAATTTTTTCATAAATTTTACTAGCTATTGTTTGTCACAAGCACTAAATATTTCTCAATCAATATTAATATCTCAACAAGAATAGTTGTTTTTTTAAAAGGCAATAAAATGAGTTCTCTGTTGAACGATTTAAATTATTCAATTTCAAATTATGAAAATTCAAAAAAACCAAAGTTCCAAATAAATGGATGTACACTATACTTAAAAACAATGTTTGCAATAGATGAAGTCAGTAAATTGATTTAATTATGAATATTAACTTAGAAAATATGCTCAACTATTAAATTAAAAATCAGTAAGTGTGTGTGTTAAAATTTAATATTTCCCTGTATTTCAAAGTTTAATACAAAAATACGCTATATATATTATAAAAATATTTTATAAATGGGTAATGTTTTCATTTGTATACACGCTTGTAAAAGGAGATTTAAAAGAAATCAGTTTATATTACATGAAAAATCAAATCAATTAATATGCTTATGCATTGAATATAAGTTAAGTGTAAATACATAATTATTATAAGCATTAATTTACTATAAAATCTATCAAAGTATTTTCTGGCTGAATATATATATATATATATATATATATATATATATATATATATATATATATATATATATGTGTGTGTGTGTGTGTGTGTGTGTGTGTGTGTGTGTGTGTGTGTGTGTGTGCGTACGCGTGTGTATGTGTGTGTGTGGTGAAAATCAATTGTTTAAATTAAATAATTATGCATTTACTAAAAATTAAAATGTTATGCTAAAATTAAATCAAAAATAAAGTATTTGGAAGAAAATTTTCTTAGTTTTTGATTTATATATAAAGAATAAATATTATTTTAATGAGATATAATTTAAATTTGCTGATTTATCTGATGGGCAACTGAATATTTAAGGTTATAAATCAAAAACTTGAAAATAGTTTTTATTCATAAATTCAAAGTGAAAATACTTACATTAGACAAAATTAGTTTCTTGCAAACCAGAAACATTTATTTAGTTTTAGGCCTACTAATAATTCCTTAAACAAGATTTTGTTTAAAGAGAAAAATATATGTATAATATACAAGATTAAAAGCAAATGACTGCAATAAGAAACCAATTTCCAGGGCTAAAAACAAATAAAAATCACGCACAAAGTTAATGAGAAGAAGCAAAATAAATTTGTAAATGTACGGCTGTTTGAACTTAGCATTTATTAAAATCATTAAATTTTAATTTCTAGTAAATTGTAGCCTATTCTAGTAATTTCATCACATGTTTGATATATTTTTATTTTTTAAATCTCTGTTTGTACAAAACTATGTTTACATTTCTCAAGAATGTTCTTAAATTGAATAAAATTATATTATAATTAATAATCAAAACAGAAATCTGTTTGTATGCTTTTCAAATAAATAAGAATAAACACGTTTATTTCATGTTTAGTGTGAATTGTTTACTGTTTTATATTCCAGAAAATGTAATATGATGCTTGTTTGCCATGAAATATATGACACTATAGCTCAAATGTTTAAATGATTATTCAACTATTCTGTGCTGACTATTCAAATAAATAATTAAAAGTTCAAGCAGTTTTAAATATCTTTTTTGATAAGGCTTACTATAATTCACGAGTTTACCTTTAGTTAGAGAACTATTTCAATATAATTTGACTTAAAAATAATATCTTAATAATTCTAAAATTATTTCTGCGAATGAAAATGTTACTTTATTTACTTTACGAAAGAATTAAGTTTCATCAAGCAATCAACATTGTTGAAGATAACAGTTGTTTAAACTTATTTTCTGTAGAAGGATTATAACTCTCTCAGTCCTTCTGATCTCTAGACTTTCTGTCTCGATTGAGACCGTATAACCACCCTATATATTTGATTTCCCTAAATTGCAATGAATAAATTAATCTAACAGCACTTGAAAATTTTTCTGCTTTCGAAAGCAATTTTATCACTTATATGTATTTACTACACTTAATCACGAGTGTAAGATTATATGAAAGTTTTTTGAATAATAGGGATCATTTGAATTCACCTTTTAAAAATTTAGTGCATGATTGAAACATGGAAATATTAAAGCATTTCATATTTTTTCCTATTCATAATTAAATCACATTTATGGAAACCAAATAAGTAAAAATCACTGTGATCGTTTTAAGATTGAAATATTACTTGCATATTATTAAGATATATCAAAGAAAATCAAATACAATGCATAAGTTAATGACTCAATATTCCACATACAGATAAAATTTCAAATGTAAAAGCCATTATATTGAATAGTTTTCAATAAAAAATAGTTAATAATAGGATTAAAATATATGTGCGCGTTATAAATGGGCAGAGAGTATCCAGAAAATAAAGGACATCAATAATTGACGAAGCATAAAAAGTACTGATATACAAAATTAAGATCAAATGTAAATTACATAGGACTGATAAGCTTTTAAATTATTATTAAAAATAAATGCATTACAATAAATAATAATTGGGAAACACAAATATGAAGAATAATGATAACTTTTTCTTACAAAATGCAAACTTCCCGATGAAGAGCGTTTTGAGGAACGTCATACTTAATTCGTTATCAAGCTAGTACCAAAAGAATCTGGTTCAACCAACTAAAAATCGCTTTGACGTTATTAAGAGCAGATGGTTTAAATAAACGAACAAAATTATCCCAATAACTGTTATATTTCAGTTTTCAGTTCTGTTTAAATTGTTATTCTATATAAACTAAAAGCTAACATAAAATATTTTTATAGATTTGGAAAAAACATTATTGCAAACCTATTATAAAAATGAGCCATGCAACCATTGGTTGCTTGCTTACATTTACTTGCTTTGGAAGTTAAGAGTTTTCAAAATATTTTCACCTGTAAACGCCGAAAATAAATTGAAATAATATTATTTCATATTTTATAGTAGAAACAGATGATTGCGTTAAAATGTTTAAAATATTTTCTCGAAATTTTATGATCAAAAACAATATTATTTGCAAGTTTAGCTTTCAGTATCATCTGGTATTGAATCTGTTAATCGATTTATTTCCTTACACATATATAAATTTAAAAAATCGTATTTCGGTACATTTAATAAGTTGTCGATTATGCAAGAAAGATTAAAGAAATTTAAAAAAAACAGTTTATTTATAGGAGGGTGGATTTAAAATTTATGTAAAATTATGAATTGGTTTTTAATTAATAAAGAGATTTTGTTTAAAGATTAAGAAATTATTTTAAAGACAAAATCAAATTCAAATATGTAGCAAATTATTTCAAATAATTTTAAAGTTGACGATCGCGTTTATAGGAACCTCTATTTTACGAAGTGTCTCGATTTTACAAACTACTGGCTGGTCCCTGACAATATCCCATATAGGCTATGAATACTTTAATTCTCACTAAACTAAATTTTTCAAAAATCTCTTTTTTACGGATTTCCTTTCACGCATTTTTAATTTGCATTTATTTTTCGTCATTTGTTATTTTGTTAATTATTTCTTAAAAAAAGCGTGAATTGACGTTTTATTAATTTTTTTTAAATCATTGTATTATGGGTTTTTAGCTGCAACATTAAGTATTAATCAATCAGTATAATGAATACAGAATTTTCATTTTAAAATCTAAATTACTTTAAATCAAAATTTAAGTTAAAATATTTTTTTATGAATCTTAATATGATTTGTCTGTAAACTCTGAGTTAATAATAGGCACATACTTCAGGTATTATTTATTGAAAATTAGGGAAGTAATACGAGTGGAATGTTTCTCACCTTCCACCTTCGCATGCATTTGAATGTAATTAAAACATTTAAGCGAAAACCTTTCAGAATAGTTTTGAAAGAAGTGTTCAGGTCTTACAATCGCCTTGTGAAATTGACATTCTTGGAACTATGTTCTTGTGAATATATTTGTGGAATGATACCGATGAAAGGAATGACATTTAAATTACTTTGGCCCTCGTGCATTACTAAGTAAGCACCTTTAACTAACGAAAGACAAATATTTTCGTGTGACAAATTGAGTGAAGATAAGTTACTCCTCCATGAGCTAAGACAAAGAAGCCCACGCCTCTTCGAAATACTTAAGGATTTCTGGGAGTAGTACGCTTCTTATATACAGTAAAGGATCTATTATCCGGCTTTCCAAAAACCGGAATGTTCCGAAAACCGTAATTTATCAGATTGTAACGTTTTTTTGTAGGCATCCCGAGGCAGAAACTCTTGAAAAGGACAACATCTGAATTGTCTTTATACCATCGAATTGGACACATCTTTGATCCAGCCATTGGATCAGGGTATTCTAAATTCGATAAAATGCTTGTATAAAACGGCTTTTATCCGAAAATATTTAGAATTCTGCAACTCCAAAGAGGGAATGATAGATATTCAAAAAAGGTTTACGCTCAAAGATGCCCTTTGGAGTATTGTTAATTCCTGGAATTTATTGAACAAGAATACTCTGATCAATGCTAGGCATTATATCTGGCCTCTTTCAATTTTTCTTGAAGGAGAAGAAAACGACGAATTTTTTTATTATCGCGTGTCAATACAAAAAAAAATAATCCAAGAATTGTTAGAATCTGCGAAAAGCATTTCAAGTGAGGAAATTATCGATGAAAAAACTATGCAAGACTGTGCTCCGACTGTACTTCAGTTAACTGATGACGAGATCGTAAGTGAAGTGCTCAATAGGAAAGACATCGATTCTTCAAGTTCTGAGGATACCGATGTAGAGGAAACAGAAAATACGGAAAACATTTCCATCGACCGTTGTCTAGAACTAACGAAAGAGCTTATCCACGGATTGGAACAAAAATCATTTTTAAGGAACACGATATTATGTCTGTATATAAAATACAAGAAACTGTATTGTCAGAAAAACCAAAGCATTTAAAAGAAAACAAAAAATTAGCGATATGTTTGCATCAATAAGCAAAAAATAATTTTACTTTGCAAATTTTTGGTTATTTTATTATAAATTTTATATATATATATATATATATATATATATATATATATATATATATATATATATATATATATATATATATATATATATATATAGATAGATAGATAGATAGATAGATAGATAGATAGATAGATAGATAGATAGATATGTGTGTATGTGTATTTTTCAATTAAAAACATTAACGACATAATTATCATTTTTCCTCCCACAAATTATTTCATGGATGGAGAAGGATTGTCGCGATTTTTCGCAAATAGTTATTCAAATTTTCGGCAGTGATCCGAAAACTGGAAAATTCCAGTAACCGGAATATGTTCGGTCCCTAGGTTTCCAGATAATGGATCCTATACTGTAATATAATAATACTTAAGGATCACTTAAAGATTTTTTTAATTTGGATACAGGTATTATTTCTACATTAATAAAGGCGCTAATTTAAATAATTCTACATTAATAAAATTAGTGCTCTTGGATCTCATAGGATCGAAATGCTTTTACTACATCGGAAAAAAAATTGATCTAAAAATGTAGTTTTGAAATAGAAAAGAGTGGTTACTTTAATTAATTTCTCTTTAATTAAAGGAAAGTAAGAACTATTTTTAATTATTAATTTTATTTTGCAATTTTTTTATATATAATATATGCTAAATAATTTTTGCCAATAGAATTTTGTTTATAAAGAGAGAGCAGTATAGTAGCTATTTAACATCTAACTGTTATTTTTCTGTTTCGTGAACTTAGGACGTTAAGAGTTATCTATATTTTCTATTGTTTCCTATATACTTTTTCGTAAAAACGAGCGTTTAGTTTAATAGATATATTAGTTATTAAAAATTTAAAAAATCTGTTTATCAAGATTTCATGCTCATAAATGATATATTTAGCTAGTTTTAATTCTAATACTCTAGTTATATTGACAACTAGTTATACTTTCAGTATGATGTTCTGGTGAATTTGTTGATTAGTTTTGAAACTGATTCAAATATTTAGAGAAATAGTTTAACTTCCACAGTCGAAATTCAACAACAAACATTTAATATTTATACTCTTATTAAAAATTGTATTGTGATAGTATTTTATAATTTTATACATTTAAATTTTAATTTTACAGTTAGTGCCTAATTTTTTACTTTTGTGTTATTATATACTAGATAGATTTTATAAACTGAGTTGTCTACTCATAAAAAATGACTGTGTATTTTATTATGTCATTGAATTATAAATTTATATACTTATTATATTATTATAAATTTTTTATCAAATTAACTTGAAGTGTATATTTTTAGAGAGAAGGAAACTAATTATAAAACTGAAGGTAATTAATAAAAATAATTTAGAAGTGTTTCTGAAACTTTTTCGTTTGTGTTGAAATCCCATTCAATTTCGATTCATTAGCTGTATGCTAATTATTCCTTTACTGCATATAAGTGTTAAATTGAATTTTTATTTTATTGGATTGTTTTAGTTCAATTTCTATTTCTGTATCTTGTATGTGAAAAATTATACAGGTTATTATATCAAAATAATAGAGAAACACTTATGAATAAAAGGGACGTTTTAGAATTCACTTCATAAGCATTAAAATATTATCTTAGCTACCTTATTTTTAAATATAAAAAATATATATATTAGGTAGTATGAGAGAGCCGTAGCACAGATGTTTACGTTTTGAATTTATGTCAGAAAGTGTAAAATGTCAGATCTTGCAGATTTTCAGAGAGGCCAAATTGTAGGAGCCCGACTAGCTGGAGTAACTGTGACGGAAACAACCCAGCTTTTAGGCATTTCTAGAGGTATGATGTCTAAAGTCATGACATCATACAGACAGCGCGGGAAGACTTGCTCAGCAAAGCAAAATAATGGACGGAGGGAGAAGCTGAGTGGAAGAGACCGACGGGTACTAAGGCGGATTATAATGTCTAAAAAGAAAACAAATGCAGCCAAAGTGACCACAGAGCTCAATCAGCATCTGGATTCTCCAGTGTCAATAATTACAGTGAGGAGATACCTTCATAAAGAGAACATCTACGGCAGAGCAGCAATTCCAAAGCCACTTGTCACAGGTGCTAATGCCAAGCGTCGTGTAGAGTGGTGCCACAACCACAAAACCTGGTCGATGGATAAGTGGAAGACTGTTAAATGGTCAGACGAATCATGTTTCACACTTTTTCCCACAACAGGACGGGTACATATCTGGAGAACACCTGCACAAGCGTATAATCCTGATTTGCCTCCTTTCAACTGTCAAGCATGGAGGTAGATTGGTCATGGTATGGGCACCCGTGTCATGGTTTTCTGCTGTTCTAATCGTAAACCTGGAAAGAAGGATTACTAGGGAGAAATATAGAGAAATTTTAGCCGACCATGTTCATCCTATGATGAAAACTTTGTTTCCTGCAGGAGATGGAATTTTCCAAGATGATAATGCCACCATTCATTCAGCCAGAGTTGTCCAATCATGGCTTGATGAACATGAGGATGAAGTGGAACTTGGTCCGCACAGTCCCCAGACCTCAATATAATTGAACCGTTGTGGTCTATTTTAGAGCTTTCAATCCGGAATCGATATCCTCCACCGGCATTTCTCACGGAACTTTCACAATATCTCCATGAAGAATGGTACAATATTCCTCTAAACACTATTCAGAATTTTTACGATTCGATTCCCATCAAATCCAAGCTGTGTCCCAGGCAAGTCCAACATGTCAAAGGCGATCCTACGTCATATTTATTAATAGAGGATTCCTTCAAAATCTAGTTTAAAAATGACCGTTGAGCGACAAACAAACAATTCAAAATCTATTTGTTTGTTTCCATTTTTTGTGTTTCCACTATTTTGATAACCAACTGTACATCATTTTTAACATAATAAATAATTTTTTGTAAGCTCACGTCCACAATAAGAGTATTTCGACTTAAAATACTTTTATAAACGTATAGACTAGAATAATTTTATAGATATAGTATAGTATTAGAATAGAATGATTTTTATATATTAATTATAATGAGTATAAAAAAATTATTCTAGTCTAACTTACTCTATCGAAACATATTTTTTGATATATTTTTAAAAATTTATTTAATTTAATATAAAATGTGGAAGATATTAATATATGATCAATCATTCTTTTAACTGAAAAATATCAAACAATCAAAAAATATATATTAAATATATCAATATTAAATGTATCAAAAAATATATTTCGATATAGTAAGTTAGACTAGAATAATTTTTTTATATTCATTATAATTTTTATATTAATTATAATGAATATAAAAAAATTATTCTAGTCTAACTTACTATATCGAAATATATTTTTTGATATATTTTAAAAATTTAACTTAATATAAAATGTGGAAGATATTAATATGTGATCAATCATTCTTTTAACTGAAAAATATCGTTTTTGCATTTAAATCATTATACATAATAACAGAAGAATAAAAATGTATCTATAATCATTCTGATATAAATTATTTTTATTAACAAGAAATAATTATACTATGATTACATACTTTCAAAATTACATTAAAACAGAGGAAAATAAAAGTTTTCCATAAAATACAAAAAATTACATTGAATTTTAAAGATGATTCAAAGAATAATTCGAAAGAATAAAGCATAATATGTGGAGGGAAACCCAAAATGCATATCACAGCAAGTTCTACCTGTCATGCAAATTTCACGTGTGTGGTGTGCCGCTTTCCTGGTGTAGCAATTTTAATGGCCAACGGTGTATATATATATAAATACATAGATTCCAGTCAGCTCAACGCATGTTTTTACTCTTTGTGCACATGTATTGCTTTATTGATTATTTTTATGTTTAATCATTTCTAGTTATTGTGAATACATTTTTAGGTATTTACTCAAGAATATGGTCCATACTTAAATTAACCATTTTATGTATGCTTATCACAAATTTTGAATACTAAAAGCAGATGAACGGTAAAACTGCAGTCATCGAATCCATACGATCCTCCACTCATAGATCCTAATTACTTCGATGATCCTGAAGATTTAGATCAGATTGTTGAAGGTAAATTCTTATTTTCATCATTTTCCTCTTTTCAAAGACTGTTTTAATTTTCTTCATTCACTTGACTGTTTCAACTGAATTAATATCCATAGAAAATTTCTAAAAGTTTCTATTATTTGAAAGTTTAATTCATGGTTGATTTTTTAATACTTTTTTTTATTTATTTCAAATATTGCGTCCATTGGTTATGATGCTATTATGTTTTTATTGTTTGGCACAGGGGACAGAATTTATGGGATCTTAAATAGAGCGGAATCTAATGGGTGTGCCATTGTAAACTGGAATATGAGTAGGTCGTTATAATTTAGAATCAAAATACGGTCAGATGACCCCCAAAGGTATCATATTTTCAGAAGACATTGAGATTACGACTTATTTTACTTACCCAAACTGACATTAGCAAATAGTACGCATTTTCGGTTGGCTCGGTATACAATTCTTTACCAACCATTGTTGTTAATCCAACATCTCATGGGAAAATGATAAAAGGTTACATCAAATGCAATTTTGCAAGAAAAAAAAATTCTGATAAAATGCATATCGAATATCAAAAAGTTATAATTAAATTAAATAACTAAAAGAATCTCAGTAACTTGTATATTTTGTTATTTATACACTTAAGCGAATGCGAAAATTAAATTTTAATATCGGATTTCATTTCCAATTACCAAGTTATTTGAAGATGAACAAAAGTCTATTTATTTTCTAAAAACTTCTAAATCTCTCTCTCTCTCTCTCACACACACACAAATAATTTCAGACGGATTTGTTGATTATCTTAACATTCTTATAGACATAAATATGCAAGCACACCTTAACTTCTTTTGGAGATCTTTATGTTTTCTTTTAGTTTCACTGCAACGATCGTTAAATTATTTAATGATTGAAGAAACAACTGAATGAAAACTTTAACACTAGTAAAGTTTTTGTAAATACATAAATAAAATAATATTGTATTAAATGTGAAGAAAAATTAGAGATGTCATTTTATTTGAAACACATAGTTTCAATTAAAATTTGAAATTAATGTTGACAATAAAATAGCCAAAGACCTCAATATTATTAATAGCCAAATGTCTTTCAATGCTCAATTATAAAAGACAAAAAAATATCCTAGACAACATGTGGAAAATCTAATGAGAAAAGTACTTTTAAAAAGAAAAGCATTTTGAGGTGTGTGAATGGAATACAAATTAAGTGAGCACATACATATAAATAAACCATTTTTTTAAAAAAATTTAATATATAAAATAGCTGAAATTATGTTGTTTTTCATGAGGAATAAAATTTAAATAGAACCAAGATTAATTTTACTGTCTCCAAAAAACTATCCAGTTCTTAAAATTAAACTTATTATACAGAAACTTCATTCTTTAAATTCTAGAATGTTGATTGAACCAAAAATTCATACTAATCTATATATAAAGCTCATTCATTTCAGTAAAAAGAGATGGATAAATTTTTTAATTCGAAATATAAATTTGGATTTAATAATAAACACATAATTATGCCCATAATTTCAAAATATTGTTTAACTTTTCAATACAAATGTAGATTGAGAAATTTTCATATAAATATACTAAAATTTTATTAAAAATATAGTTTTATGATTTAAAAATTTTCAGGAATGAAAATGTGTCAGAAAATTGGAAAAAGTGAAGCGATGCTGAAAATTGGCTCTAAACCTTTCATCACTTCCTATCCCGGCTGCGAAAAGTTTCTGGGTAATGAAGATGATTATCTTGAATGTCAAGCAAGATCAGCTGTAGTGACAATGAGTCATCAAGTTGGTACTGCAATAATGGGTGATCCAAAAGAAGTAGTGGATCCACAATTAAGGTAATGCTCGATTCTTATTTATCACAACAGTTTATTAGTTTTAAAGCGATAAGTGTGATTGAAAATAAATTGTTTTATTTTATTATAATATTTTAATTTTAGTAGTGTGTTAATTTTTTTTAGATGTTTTATTTTTAACTCTACCTTTTGAGAGTTAATATTTTTATAAATATTAATAAATCTTGTATTTTGTATTATTGTTATTTTAACATTAGATTATTCTACATAGATTAAACTTTGCAATAATAAGATATCAGAAATAATATTAGAACAATTGGAAAATAACTACATATTTATTTAACAATATTTTATTTATTTATATTTATAAATTTTTTTATTTATTTATTATTTTTATTTATTATTTATTTATTATTTATTATATTTAATTTATTTATTATTATACAATTTAACAATATAACAATTAAACAAAGTTAAAATTTGGAATAAGATATTAGAAATAACATTGTACAGAAGCTATAAAATTATTTATATCCGAATCATTCAATATCTTTGCGAATATTTGTAAATCATGTGCTGTTTATAGAGCATAATATAGTACAGTAATATATATCCTATCAGAATAACAAAAGTTAAGATTTATTAAAGTCATATAAATCCTACACTTAAACGTAGAAATGTTAAATCATCAAGTTTTGACTCTAGAAACCTTCTGAATCATACAATTTGCTTTCTGAGTATAGAAATTTTTACAATTATATTTTAAAAAGCAGTTTCTAAAAAGTAATTATGAGAAAATATCAATAGGACTGACAGTGATAGAAAGTAATCATAAAAATGTATCTATACAAACTTATTGGTTCTATTTTCTAAAATCTTCTGAAAAAATATAAATTTAATTTTAAATAAGGAAGTCTTAAATATTTTTATCCTTATTGTATTAAAATATGAACAATGTTATACACTTCAGTTATAATATAAGTAAAATTTAACATTTTTATTTTCTATAACTTAATATACAAAAATTTCCAAATAAATTTTTAACTTTTCAGACAAACTTAATGAAATTTTTATAACATTTGACTTAAGTTAATTCACATATAGACAGCATGGCAAGTTGAGATGATTTCCATTTATGTAAATTCAAAAAAAAACTTCAATCCTTAGTGAAATAGATGTTTTCAAAGAAAGAAAATTTAATCTTCTGACAGTCGTTTTTGAAAAGCAAATTCTGAATAAATTTGTACAAAGTGAACTATAATATCACATCATTACTCAAGTAATAAGGAAGTTTATGTTAGCTGTTTGGAGTGTTTGAATTGTTCAAACGGATAAATCATACACAATTATGCTTTCCTTTTCATAATTTTGTGGATATTACAGGGATAAAACTCCGCCATTAAATTTAATGGATATTCAAGAATTATTGAATTTAAATTCATGATAAACAAACAATTAATAATGGTTTCCAAATATTTTATTGGATTAGAATACTTAATTTACAGGTTTTCAAAGAAAAATAGGGAAAAAATATGTCAGCTTGTATATTAATGCTCAAAAATAAAAATTTATTTTAGCATATATTGAGTCTGTTATCCCACAATCTGGCGGCAAAATGCCAAATATTATACGTTATACATTCTAATAGTAAATTTATAGTTCCATAAAAAATGATGATATTTAAGAATAAAATAATTAACAATTGCTTATTTTTAAATTACATTTTCTCACTTTGTAATAAAATTGTAATAAAATTCAAATAATAAATGATTTATATATTCTTAATCTTATTTTAATTTTCCATTAACAAAACCTCGTACATACTTCCGTTTTGAACAGTTTTCTTGATTTAATTTTCCTGTCAAATTTTCTTCAAATATAAACTCAAAGATGTAAGTAGATGTAAATAGATTCAATATGTATACAAAAGATCGAATAAAGCATTGTGATGCGAATATATACTAAAGCATAATATTTTCTACAACTAAACATAATAATTTTTAACTGTTTCAGCTGTTTCATCAACAAAAAGCAAACCTAATTCCATGTTTAGATTCAGTAAAAGGCAATTAATGCTAAACATGATATATTTCAAAATAATTTACTTTTGGGTATTATTTCTTCTTCATTTTACATAATATGATTTCTATTTTTAAACAATATTGAGCTGAACAATATTTAATAAGATCACAAGTTAGAAGTAATAATATCAGAATAATTATTAATATATTATGAAAAGTATTATTAATCTTGAAACGTGAGTTATTCAATTCAAAACTAATAACTTTTTCAAATATATCTATAAAGAAAATTTTTCAAAATTTACTTAAACATCACGTAAAATAAGTTCCTTAACGATTTATTTATTCAATGCAGTGTTAAAAAATGTTAACCAGAAATAATTGCTTGCATTATATTAAAATCAAATATCTAAAGTATACTTTTTGCAAGAAAACTCATATTCGGAAATTGTCCGAGCTGAAAGGTACCTAGTCACTGGGGGTTTCGCGTTAGGCTGACCACCTAATCGGGATATATGTTTTGCTCTCCAGGGCCTTTCGGTCAAGGAAACAGAGATGGGCACTGCAGGTCTTGGCCCACATGGGTTGGTCGTGCCACAGAAGAAAAAAGAGGAAGGTACTTTGTATTTTAGACTAATTTTTAAATAAATGTTTACACGAATATTAAAAAGATCCTGGACATTACTGTTATTTCATATTCAGAAGTTAAATTCAATGAAATTTATAAAAAAAATTTAAGAAAATACTTTAAAATACACAAATATGATTATGTTAATACAAGTGAAATAAAAAAATAAATGCTAACTGAGAGATGTTATTTTTGTGATATTTAAAGAAAGGAGAAAAAATATCAAACCATTTACATTTAAAAATCCATTATCTCTTACGAATACCATTTAACTTATTTCATTTTAATTATTTACAAGTTATAAAAAAAACTGGCATGGAAACTCTATGCCAGAAAAAATAATATCGTTGGATCAAAATTTATTCTGTATTCGATTAATGTAAGGAATTCTAAGATATCATTTTTAAGCTACATCCTCATATCATACATGCGATAAATTATACCAAAGGCTTATACCATATATTTCAATATATTTAATTGTGATTCTATAAATAAATATTAGGATATGCAAGTGAACAAATGATACAGGCATATTTTTTCTCTCTGCCGAGAGAAATATCTGATTATGAAAATCTCAGAAATGTCAGCATAACACAATTTATCAAAAATATAGATTTCAGATTTGTACAATAAACTTTATGATATTGAAAAGTGAAGTACATTAAACTCAAAATTTTAACTCCTATTTAGGTCTACAGCTATCCTAAGACTAAAGTTAGCAATCCGTAACTTAATGATCAAATAAGCTACTTTACGTCACGGCTTAGTACATAAAATATTCAACTAAAAATTCCATTTCTAACTGTTTTTACTAATTTGCTATTAATGTTCCTTTAAAACAAAATCCAAAACATGTATTTCAATTAACACGGTATCCCACTTTAGCAAATTGTGTGGCCCAGTGGTAAGACTCTTGGGGGTTCAAGCGTGTTAAATGACGGAAATCTACAATCGAGGAAACCGGAAGAATTATGACGATTGGGCTGCCAATGGCGCAGAAGGTTGGAGATACGATGAAGTTCTACCATACTTCAAGAAACTGGAAGAAAATATGGATCCTGAATACATATCAAATGGTAATAATACCAAAGCCTTTAATGCAAATATTAAACTATCATAAAATGCTTGTTACTCAATAAACTCATTGAAGTTGCATTAAATACATGGAATTTCGGCAAGTAAAATTTTAATTCTTTTAGGATACCACGGAACAGAAGGAGAAACTACAATTCACAGGCCACGTTATAGATCTGAGTACAAAGCTGCTCTCTTCAAAGCTATAAGGAAATTGGGATACAAAGTAGTAGATCCCAATACCCACCGTCATACAGGTGAAATATATTCAAAAACTCGTGATTACAAGATTAATATATAAAAGTATATAATTTTAAGATAAATAGATTTTGATTTGAATAAATTCCAGTTAAAAATTAGGGTTATGATAGGAAATACATATTGAATGTTTCTTTTCTCATATAAATAGTCAACATCGTAAATGCTTATCCAGGCTCATTTTTATTAAAAAATATTTAATATTAAGAATTTCGTATGTTAGTCATTTTACAGTCATTGTTTGTACTCGATAGTTAATTCAACGGGGACATCCATTTGGATAGACAATCCAACGGGGACCCATTTGGATTGTAGAGCCTCATTGGTACAGCTGCGCACGTCCTTTTGCTTCCTTGGCTACATGTAAAGCATGGTGTTTTTGTGTAAAGTGATATATATGGTTTTTTTTAAAGTAGCAACAGTATTGAATTGCTTGGCGATGAAAAAAGTAGCAAAGATCACCAATTCGGGGATATAGCCTACTAGTTTAATCAAAAATCTATCTTTTGTTTTTTTTAATCCCACACATCAATGATTCACATAATTTTAAAGTAAATAGAAACAGTACTATAAGTATTTTACTGACAATCTACTTGGATTTAAATTACTATTTCCAAGCCTTAAATTCAACGGCTTTCTAGTATAAAAATATTTCGGTCTTGATTCATGATTTTTGTGAACAAATAATATATCGATCATCCAATGTACAAATTACTTTAAAATATTTTGCATTAAATACTATAAATCATAACTCTAAGTTTATTTTTATAATCTAATTAATTAGCTCCTCTTTTTAATTTATATCCAAAGGGTTCTACGATCACCAAGGAACGCTGCGAAACAGTCAAATGTGCAGTACAGCAAAAGCTTATTTGGTCTCGGCTGAAAATCGAACAAATCTTGATATTTTACCTAAAGCTATGGTTCGTAAAGTAAGTAAGCATTTCTATCACCAAAATTAATGATTTTTATGATCTAATTTCTCACCATAAAAAATCCCCTTCCTTATTTCCTAGACAAGATTCTTTTGTTAAATTTTTCAGATTGTCATTGAGAATCACATAGCAGTGGGTGTTCAATTCGATTTTCAAGGCAAAACTTATATTGTGAAATCAAGAAAAGAAGTAATCGTATCTGCGGGTACAGCAAATACACCTAAACTCCTAATGCTGTCGGGAATAGGACCAAGAAAAGAGCTTAAAAGACATAGAGTATGTTAAGTGTTACTTTTCTAATAATTTAAAATAAATGCTTTTTAATCACATAAAATTTTACTTAAAATTCTTCTATATAATTTTTGGATTTATTAAAAAAATTATGGTATTATAAATAATTAAACTTACGTCAAAACTACATGGTGAGAAGAAAATCTGTTTTGAATAAACAATTGCCGTAAGATATTAATTTGGTGACTTGATATATATATATATATATATATATATATATATATATATATATATATATATATATATATATATATATATATATATATATATATATATATATAT